>MU855497.1:17985-53317 GCA_033296695.1 Staphylotrichum tortipilum | reverse complement strand
GGGGGGGGGGGGGGGGGGGGGGGGGGGGGGGGGGGGGGGGGGGGGGGGGGGTTGGTCTGGTTTTACACACGGGACATGCAGGAGATGGATGGATGGATGGATGGATGAATGGATGGATGCCCAGACACCTTCGACACCCACACACCCAGACACACCCACACCCACACCCAGACAATCCCGACACACACACCCAGACACACACCCCGACAGGCCCCAGCGAAGCAGAGATGAGCCTAGACCTGCCAAGCCGGGCTGTGCGCAGGCGCGTCCCGGCTGCACGGAATCAGCGATCTGGTGGAGGAGCGGCCGGAGCGTGTTTTGGCGTTGCGGATCGTGTCTCGAAAGCGGGAGGGTGAAGCTGGCCGTTGCGGGATGCGGACGGGGTGTAGGAACGGGAGCTGGTGTTTCCCTCGGGATCGAGGGAGGAGCAGGAAGAAGCGCAGAGTGATGAGCGCCCAGCGCCAGTGACGCCCACCCTGGCCACGACCCTGGCCCCCCGTGCCCTTGGCCTCATCCCCCCTCTCCCTCCTCCTCATCAACGAGGCCCCAGGCCGCCCCAGGCCCCAAGGTCCGGCCTTGGTCTGCAAGGGGATCAAGGGAGCAGGGGAGCAGGGGACCAGAGAGCACGCAGAGCACCACCCAGGGCATGGCATGGGGGTTGCAGGTGGGCTCGGTCGCTGCTCAGGGGTCTCGTGCCGAACTCTCCCCTCCCGTCTCTCTTCCCCCCAATTCGAGCCTGCGGGGGGCGGAGGAGAGGGGGCGGCCGGGGGATGCGCAAGATGCAGCGAGGATCAAGCCCGTCTGGGCCTCTGGCCTCTGTGGCCCCCTTCTGGCGCTCCCTGGCCCTGGTCCCCTGGGGTCGCCGACTTGCTGCAGCGCTGCCAAAGGCCCTAACCAGCTCTGGGCAGCTCTAAACCAGGACTGATCGAGCAGATGGCCCGCGCCCTGCATTGGCCCTAGTCCCGATCCGGCCAGGCCAACGTGGGGCAGGTGCCGAGATGGCAATCGCAACTCCCCCATTTCCCCCATGAGCGGTGAGCCACTGCACCAGGGAAGGACCTGACCCTGCGGGCACGCGTCGCCAAGGGAGGAAGCTCACCCTCACCAAGAACAAGAACCAACTGAGGCCACTTCACATCTCTCCATCTTCACTGGCACCTCGCCTCCCACGATCCGACCTCTCCGGTCGTCATCTCGGCCTCTCTCGCACTGCCGTTGCACCACCCAAGCTCGGCAAAATAGCATTTATTATGCCAGCGCGGTCGAGCGAAACCACACATCTTCTGCCCCCATCCCCAGAGGTTCGTCGCAATCTTCGAGGCTCCACACTGCTATCGGTCGACCTCAAACTGGCGCCAACCAACCACCAACTGGAGACCACTGGAGACCCTTCTCGGCTGTTGGGGCGGGTACCTTGCAGCAAGCAACCAAGCAGCGACAGGAACTCGCCGTTGGCCAATGGATGGCCCAAGAACCAGCTTCCCGCCTGAATCTCATAAGCTGGCGAGCGTCTGCCAGCATGTCTTTCATCTCACCTCATGACCGGTTCCCGCGTCTCAGGTTCGGTCTGCGGCTTCATGCGGCCGGCGGCAATTAATGTCATCTATCTCCGACGCGACGAGAGAGATGAGTTGATGGGCGTGTTGGCTGCACGACAGCACCATGGGATGCAAGCAAGCAGAGAGGTCCATCGCGCGCGGGCTCCACGATTTTCCATATGGATCTCTCCCCGAGGTGGATCGGGGGGAATGTTCGCTCTCGCTCACTTGCCCACCCACTCCGCCCAAAGTGGATGGGATGTGGTTGATGGAAGGTCTGTCTTGCAAGGTCTGCACGGTCAGGAAGTTCAGGGGGGCACACACGCCTCACCTCGATGGATCAAGGGTTCAGGGCTGTCCCTGAGCGCGCCGTCAGCTGATTGGCAATGAGCGGCTGGCCATCAAATCGCTGCTGTTCCAGCTCGCTCACAAGCCTCACCGGGTGTTGCAGGAGGCTTTTAAGATTGTCTCCCCCCCCTGGCGCGTCCAATGATGGAGCGTGGATGGAGAAGCGACCTGCCAAGCCAAGATGTCCCATCCCCCCTGACGGACACTCAGGGGCCCGGGGGATGGTCAACATCGAAGAATGAACACCCTTGCGGTCGAGTCGCCTTCCAGAACCTCGATTTTGCTTCTTGGTCGATGAGAGGCATCATCTCGGCCAGGCCAGCAGCCCGCACGTGGGGCAAATGAGGGTTCTCGTCGCAACGATGTGGCCGAATTAGTCGCGATCGAGATATTTCCCGATGGTGGTCGCGCGAGCCAGTCGTGGTGTCTCGAATGTTCCCACACGTTGGCATGATGGAGTGAGGAGTGGCCCGACCGTCTTGATTGGCCGCCGAGATGGTCCCCCTTTTCCCACCATCCCCTCACTGGCGGTAAATCAGACTCGGTGACGGTGCTGGCCCGACCCGGCGGCCGGCCTGGTCCTTGTATCAGGACTCGGGTGTCAGCGGCTGATCAGAGGAATATCAAATTGTTGCTGCCAATGAGTCGCGCGTCGCGTGTCCAGTCCGAAGCAGTCCGCGAGCTGACATGAGGTCAGTTTCGGACTCACCCAGGGCGCTATTGGTGTTCGACTTTTCATCATTCCCCATCCACCGGACACCAGGACGGGAGAGCTTGAAAGTGCTCTCTCTCTCTCCCCTCCCTCAACTCAATCGTCCCGCCCGCTTCTCGTGGTCAACCCCTCACCCGCGCAGGCTGGCGCTTCCTGCCGCGTAGCCAGATGCGTCGTCGTGCAGTTTTAGTGAAACGACCAACACCACAGCTCGCTACACTGCCTTGACTAACAGCCCTCCTCGCCCGTCGAGAGATGCTGCATGAGGTGGAGGAGAAGTGCATTCCTTCGCATGCTAGTTATCAATCACGATAAACCAGCAGCAGCACCAAGCCAGTGGGCAGCGGGCAGAATTTGAACCCCCACCTCACCTGCCCCCCAACAATTTGGCGCCCTTTTAGCCACGAGGAACCACCACCACCACCCACCAACACCCCCGCCTCACGAGACACAGCAGCCCGACTGATAAATATAGCACCGCACCTGTTGACGTCAGTCACAACATCCCAAACCGCAAGCCCGGGTCCCGTCCTCCCTTCGAGCGGGCATGACACCACACCACCGCACAATCCACCTGTCTGGCATGTCCCCTTTACCCAGCGATCGCCGCCAGGAAGGAATCTCATGAGAGACCGGCGGGGTCCTCGGAGGTTCGAAAACCCCGATCCAGGGACCCATTTCGCGGGGATGCACCCGTCTCTCCCCGTTCCGGAGTGGACCGGTTCAACTCTTCTCTGTGTGCGTTGTGCCTCTCACTCGCGTGACGGGTCGCTGGGCAAGGCAGCTCATCCAATCAGGGCGGGCGGGGCAGGTGGGCGGGTTTGTTGTGCTGCCCCGCAGCGATTTTCTCGGCTGCAGAAAAACAGGTGCCCGCCACCGATGCGTGCATCTTTGGAGGGGCAGGGTTGGCTTGTGGCGGGGTATCAAGGACCGAGTGGTTTACGCACGCAGAGGGGTAGGTGCCGAGTGCCGGGGGAGATACGTCTGTTGATCGTTTGTCCGCGGACGGCTGGGTTGGTGAAGATGGACTGGCGGTGATGGCGAGGTATGTCCCGTGGTGAGGTTGTTGAGGATGGCATGTGAGTGCGAAAGGCGGTGATGATGTTCGATCCATCCTGGCAGCAGAGACAGAGAGAGGCAGAGGCCCACTTGAGATCCAATGGCATCCATGACATCCATCCATCCCAGGCCGTCCGCCGAGCATCGGTCTTGCACTCTGCCGACGGACCCGCCCACCGCTCTCAGCGGATTGTTGAATGGGCGAAGGAATGCGACAAACTAGCGGCCGAGCACTCCGAGACGTGGAGTCCATCCGCCCAACGCATTGCGCATTCTGCGGGCTGCGGGCTGCGGGATGCACCAAGCAGGCAGTCCGTCCGCCAGGGAAGAAGTCGTTGGCAGCGGGCAAGCAGCAGCAGCAGCAGCACGACAGTAGCAGTAGCGTAATCTTTTTTCACCGCCCCCTCCCCCCATTCATTGATGGGGCCATGGGGCCATCCATCCTATCGTCCATGGGGCAATGGAGCAATGGCAGAATGGGGTTGGGGTTGCTCCGGTTTTGCTCGCGAGAGGGTTGAGAGAGTGCTCTGTAATCCGTACCTCAGGTATAAAGGGGAGGCACCGCTGCCTGCCGAGGCCACGAGAGGTTTTGACCCTTTGTCAGTCTCGACTCGACTTTGCTCTCGAACCCACTTGAACTTTCCACTTTTGCTTCACAAAATCTTTCCACACCCTCACCCCTTTACTTGACTCGCGCGTCTTATAAAAAAAACCCAGTACCAAAAACACATAAAACTCAATTCATCTGGTCGTCGATCGCGCTCCTGGGCTGCGATCCGTTAAAGCCGCCAAAACGTTCTCCAACCTCCTCAACTCGTAAGTAGACGCCCGCACACACCCTCACCCTCACCCTCACCCTCGCCACCAGAGCCAATGTCATCACCGCAATCACCATGCCCCCCTATTCACGAGCACTCCCCGCTGACCTTCCTCCCCCCTCAGGGTCCACCACCCGTACGCAGGAGCCCGTTGCTCGGCCTCGCCTGGAGGTGCAGCGGACGCAGCGCCTACTCGATAAAGCGCTTCTTGCCTGCCACACGGCTCTGAAATCACCCACACACCCTCAAACCCACCCTCTCAAACCCACCCGCAAAAATGGCTCCCCACGCTGAGTCTGACTCGGGCCTTGCGAACGGTGGTGGACACTCCCACACCAATGGCAACGGCGCTGCTGCTGCGGCTGCCGCCCGCCCCAAGTTCATTGTGAACTCCCCCAATGTGGTGTACACGGACTCGGAGATCCGCTCCAAGTACACGTACCGCACCACCGAGGTGACGGAGCGCGAGGATGGCGTCCGCGTCGCCACCCCGCGCGAGACCGTCTACGACTTCAAGGTTGACACCAAGCTCCCCAAGCTCGGCGTCATGCTCGTCGGCTGGGGCGGCAACAACGGCACCACCGTGACCGCCGGCATTATGGCCAACCGCCGCGGCCTCGTCTGGGACACCCGCAACGGCTCCCAGGCCGCCAACTACTTCGGCTCCGTCGTCATGGGCTCGACCCTCAAGCTGGGCAACGACGCCAAGACCCAGACCGACGTCAACATCCCCTTCCACGACGTCCTGCCCATGGTCCACCCCAACGACTTTGTCATTGGCGGCTGGGACATCAGCGGCCTCAACCTGGCCGACGCCATGGACCGCGCCAAGGTGCTCGAGCCGACCCTCAAGGCCCTCGTCCGCAAGGAGATGGCTGAGCTGGTCCCCCTGCCCAGCATCTACTACCCGGACTTCATCGCCGCCAACCAGGAGGACCGCGCCGACAACCTGATCCCGGGCTCTAAGGCCTGCACTGCCCACGTCGAGCAGATCCGCAAGGACATTCGGTGAGTTAAATTCCTGAACCCCCTGGGTTTGTTGAGAATCCATCCAGCTAACCCCCCCCCGTAGTGACTTCAAGGCCGCCAACGGCCTCGACAAGGTCATCGTCCAGTGGACCGCCAACACGGAGCGCTTCGCCGACATCATCCCCGGCATCAACGACACGGCCGAAAACCTGCTCAAGGCCATCGACGCCGGCCACGAGGAGGTGTCCCCCTCGACCGTCTTCGCCGTCGCCTGCATTCTCGAGGGCGCCCCCTTCATCAACGGCTCGCCCCAGAACACCTTCGTCCCCGGCGCCATCGACCTGGCCGAGAAGCACGGCGCCTTCATCGGCGGCGACGACTTCAAGTCGGGCCAGACCAAGATGAAGTCGGCGCTGGTCGACTTCCTCATCACGGCCGGCATCAAGCTCACGTCCATCGCCAGCTACAACCACCTGGGCAACAACGACGGCAAGAACCTCAGCTCGCACCGCCAGTTCCGCTCCAAGGAGATCTCCAAGTCCAACGTCGTCGACGACATGGTCGCCGCCAACAATGTCCTCTACGCCGAGGGCGAGCACCCGGACCACATCGTCGTCATCAAGTACGTCCCCGCCGTCGGCGACAGCAAGCGCGCCATGGACGAGTACTCGGCCGAGATCTTCCTTGGCGGCCACCAGACTATCTCCATCACCAACGTGTGCGAGGACTCGCTGCTCGCCTCGCCGCTCATCATCGACTTGGTCGTCATCGCCGAGCTCATGACCCGCGTGCAGTGGAAGCTGCACTCCGAGGGCGCCGAGGCCGCCAAGTACAAGAGCTTCCACTCGGTCCTCAGCGTGCTTAGCTACATGCTCAAGGCGCCCCTCACCCCGCCCGGCACCCCGGTTATCAATGCCCTGGCCAAGCAGCGCGCTGCGCTTGCCAACATCTTCCGCGCGTGTGTTGGCCTCGAGCCCGAGTCGGATATGACCCTGGAGCACAAGCTTTTCTAAGCTGATGTGGGGCTTGATGGGTTGGGATGCCTTGGGAACTTGGCGTCTTGACCCTGTCCTGCTTGGGTGTGTTTGCGTTCGTTTTCTGGACTGCAGGGGCGTCTGTCCTTGGGTTCGGCCGTTGAGTGAGCAGCTTTTTGTTGTGTTGGGATGGGGCGCCATGGGTAGAGCATCAGATTGTTTAGCTCCCTGTGGTGGATGAAAGGAGGGTAGTCCGGCTGGGTTGTTGCTTTATGATGATTTGATGACGGTCATTACCGAATATAACACTTGATCCGGAATTGGTTGTCTTGATTGCTGTGAAGTGAGATGATGAATCAGGAGTCGTGTTTACAAACAGCTGGGTAGGGATGTATAGGTAGTGATTCCCGGAGGGGCATTGCGCCCTCCTCCAGGGAGAGGACACAGCCCGGTTTCCAACCACTGTCTCTGTCTCTTTCTGCTTGACCTGTTTATGGTGAGTATGGCTGACTGACTGACTGACTGACTGACTGACTGACTGACTGACTGACTGACTGACTGACCGACCGGACAGGTAGATTCATTTGACGGATGGATGGCTCATGGGCTCAGTGATCTGGTTAGCGGGCTGTTTAGCTAAGCCAGAGTACCACCACAACCACCCGTCCGAAGCTTCCCTTGATGGAAGGAGGCTGGCGAGACTCATGCCCCCCCTCCATTTCCATCCATGCCTGCAACAGAACTCGGATGCACCAGGGCCAGTGGCCACTGGCCGGTATAGACCGATCCGGGCCAGTTCCCTGTTGGACTACCCGGAGTGGCCAGAAGAAACCAGAACCGTGAGGAGAGTCCCATTCAGGCAACTAGGCACGAGACTCGAGTTATGCATCCCAGATTGTATGAACATCACTACCTACCCCCTTTCAACTACCACTCAAGTGCAGAGTAGAAGTCAAATATACCGGTATTCGCTAAAATGTAACCATACACTTTCATCAAAGAAACCCGAAAAAAAAACTCTTAAACCAGTCACCACCCCCAACCCTGATCGACCAGATTCATCAACCCATCGATCCACCAAGCCCATCACCACCCCATCAAATTAGCCATGCATCGCCTCCACGACCTCGAGCGCCACCCACCCAGAGCCCAAGACTACCCCCCACCCACCCCCCTCGCGTCCATTGTCAAAGCTGGACTCACCACAGAGAGGGGGCGGGCTACACCATCTTCCCCTTTTTTCGTTGAGCCAAAAAGGAGAAGCTCCGGGCAGGGTTTGGGAATGGGTAGGTGGGCCGGTCAGTCAGCAGGGGCGCCGGGACAACGAGGCTACACCACGACTGAGACGTCGAACAGGCCGCTAGAGCTTCGACGGCACGGGTGGCAGCTCCGCCTTCACCCACTCCCGGACTTGCTTGCGGAGGATCTTGCCGGACTGTTTTGGGAACAGAAGATGTTAGCATGGTGAGGAAGGTTGGGGGGGGGGGGGAGGAAAAGGGTGGGGGAGAACGCACCGGATTCTTCGGAATAGCCTCGACAAACACCACGCCCCCAGTAAGCTGCTTGTACGCGGCGGCCTTGCCGCGCATCCACCCCACCACATCCCGCTCCGTCGCCTTCGACCCCTGCGACTTGACCACATACGCGCGCGGTCTCTCGCCGCCATCGGGTCCGTTGACGCCCACGACCGCCGCGTCCGCCACGTCGGGGCTCTCGAGCAGCAGCCCCTCCAGCTCGGCGGGCGCCACCTGGTTGCCCTTGACCTTGATGAGCTCCTTGACGCGGTCGACGACGTGGAAGATGCCGCCGGGCCTGTACTCGTCGACAAAGGCGACGTCCCCCGTGCGCAGCCAGCGCGTGCCGTCCGCGTCGACAACGATGGCCTCGGCGGTGGCGTCCGGCCGCCGCCAGTACCCGCGCATCAGCGTCGGGCCGGTAACCCACAGCTCGCCGCGCTCGCCGGCGCGGAGGATCTCCGTGGTCCCGTCCAGCGCCATCAGCTTGGCCTTGCAGTTGGGGATCAGCTCGCCGACGCCGGCGGAGCCCTTGGTCGTGGTCGTGGGGTCCCACGCCATCGCCGTGCACGTCACCTCCGTCATGCCCCACCCCTGCCGGATATACATGTCCTTGCCGGGGAACAGGCTCTCGACCTCCTCGCAGACCTCGCGGGAGAGGGGCGCGGCGCCCGAGCCCATGTTCTCGATCGACGAGAGGTCGTGGCGCGCCACCAGATTGCGGTTCTTGGCGATGGCTACAACAATCGGCGGCACCAGCGGCAAGGTGGTGATGCGGAAGCGCTCAATGTACTCGAGCATCTTGGGCAGGCTGAACGCGCCCATGACGTACACCGGGATGCGCAGGTGCGGCAGGTTGGCGATGAAGTACGTCTGCCCGTACGCGTGGAACATGGGCAGGAAGCACAGTCCGCGGTCGAGCTTGCGGCGCTCCTCAAAATCGGGGCGGAAACGCGTGATGTGCGCCACGTTGACGCCGTTGGCCACGTACGAGCCGTGGCTGATCTCGACGCCCTTGGGCACGCCCGTCGTGCCGCTGCTGTAGTTGAGGCAGCACGTCGTGCGCGTGGCGTCGTCGGGCTCGACCCAGCACCAGTCGTTCGACGATCGGCGGGTGCCCTGGATGAGCTCGGTCCAGTGGCGGGGGCCGGTGTTGCCGGGGGTGGGGGTCCGGTAGCCGGGACCCGGTGCGGGCGTCTCGGATAGCACGAGGCGCGTCATGGCCCTGTCGGCGTCGCCCAGGACGTAGACGCGGTCGTGGGGGAGGCCGGCGTCGGTGGCGGCCTGCAGGGCCGTGGCGAGGCACTGCTCGGCGGCGAACATGAAGGTCGCGCCACTGTCCTTGAGCTGGTAGGCCAGCTCGCGGGTGACAAAGGCCGGGCTGGCGCCGCTGACGATGCCGCCGGCCATGAGCACGCCGAGGAAGGCGGGCGGCACGTACAGGCTGTTGGGCGACACCAGGAGCACGCGGTCGCCGATCTGAAGCCCGGCCTTTTGCAAGCCCATGGCGATGCGCTTCGATAGAGAGCGGTACCCCCAGAGCGTCAGGTAGTCGGTGTCGGGCTTCTCGGGGTCGATGAAGGCGTGGTAGTGCGGCACCTCCCCGCACACCGAGCCAAAGATCCATTCTTGCAGCGAGCAGTTGGGGATACCCACCTCCCAGCGCGAAGAAATGGTCATTTTGGTAGAAGGGGGGTCGAGAAACCGGGGAGCCGAAGAGAGGGGAGCGGTGTTGGTGCCGCTGGGTGAGAGTGGGAGGGGAAGGAGGAAAGAAGATTGGAGGAATATATAGGTAGAAAATGAAAATGGGCTTGCCACGAGGAAGTGTGGTGTGGAATCAAGAAGAGTTGGGACTGAGGCGTGAGGTTGAGGTATAGGATGTAACGTATGGTCTGTGAGGTGTTAGGTCGGTCGGAAGATGGCAGGTTGGGGTAAGGAGGAGAAGGAGGAGGAGGAGGAGGAGGAGGAGGAAGAGAGAAGGTCGAGAGATTCTGGGAGGGGGGACGAACCACTTAAGTATAATTCTCGAGGTCGAGGGGTTGCGGTGTCGAGCCTAAGCCTTAGCTCGAGGCAGGTGCTGAACTTGCTTGTAGCTAGGTTGCTTGCTGCTTGCTTGATGCTTACTGGTCGGGATTCGGGGAGGAATTGGGAGAGGAAAGAGTCCCAGATTTATGTCGTTCCAGACCGTCCTTGCCAGTGTTGACTTGGAGGAGGAGAGGAGGCCAGACAACCCGCCCCAACCGACGCCCGCCGCCCCAAGTTCGGCCGGCTCCTCCAAAAAGACCCCGCAGAGGCCCAAGACGGTAGGTCTTGCTGCTACCTTCCCAGGTACCTGGGTATTCAGAGAGTGGCCAGTTGGAGGTTGGGGCCCGCATCGACCGCGCGCCCTCCACACAATGCCGTCTCTTTGCCCGAGCTGCCGGGGGGGGGGGCGTTTGTTTCTCTTGTTGTCTTCTCTCCTTTTGAGCATCAAGCCCCCCGAATTGGCCCTCGATTGTTGTTTATTTCCCTTCTTTCAGGTCCACGCTGCTGCCCGCCATGAACAAGGACCCCTCTCCGCCGCCCGCTTCCCCATCCTCAGAGCACCAACTCCCCCCCAGGCCCCCAGGGTCGACGGCGCGGGGGGGTTGTTCCCGAAGACGCCAGCCAATCGGCAACAGGGGCGCTTGCCAGCCGCACCACACTCGCTTGGCTCCCCGCATTGCAGGGACCGGGTTCCCCGTAAACCTGTCAATCCGCCAGGAGGTGCCGAGGCATTTGGACGGATTCGGAGACGGGGGGATACGGTGAGGGATTGCTTGGACACTGGGCGAGGGGCGTCGTCTGGAAGATGACCGTTAGGTGTCGTCTTGTTGATCTCCACAGACCAGACAGGTGGAGGTGGACTGCATTCGCCCCAGTGCGGTTTCGAGACTGCCAAGCGGGGAGAAGGGAGGAAAGCAAAACAATCCAGGCTTTGATTCCATCCCAAGAGTGTTGGCATTCAGGGCCACGAGAGGGTGCATGGGCAGTGAATGGTGCAAGTTGCCAGTCCTGCTCGGCACAGGGCTCGCGAGCAGTTAAGTCTCGTCCAAACCGTGTGCTTGGCTACCTAGGTAATCATAATAATTATCCGTACATCGGTAGGTTCGCTTCGTTGAGCCTCAGGCCTCTGTTTGTGTGCGCAGCATTCCGTCCGCTGTCTCAACCTAATTAATTGCCTTGCTGATCACCTGCTGACTCGAGGTTCCGCCCAAAGTACCCCGCCACAAAGTCAGCCTTCTTCTACTTGTCAGTCAAAGCCGCCAGCATCAAGCAAGTCCCTCGGGTCCCCGGACGATCCGATGCCCTGCATGCATAACTGGTACCTAGGGAATATCCGCCGGGGCCTTTGGCGTCATCGGATTTTGGCCGTCTTTCGACGTGGTACAGTGCCTCGCTCAGTACTTTGTGCGCACAGCCCGAGCACTCGGGATCGGCTCAGGCGTCCAACGGCAGTGCCACCCAAAAGTCGACGCACCAAGGCACGGACGACATCCTGCAGCCAGTTCACCGCAGACCCCTTGCGCCAGAGCTCGCTTGGAGAGGCAGCTGTGGAGTTGTGGAGAGCATGACGAAACCCGCCGGCTGTGATCCGTCGGAAACAATCCGCCCTGAAAAGTAAGCCGTTGTGTCACGTGAATCACTCAATGTCCTGGCGTGGTGGCAGAGTGGTCTAATGCGCAAGACTAGAAATCTTGTTCCTTCGGGAGCGTCTGTTCGAATCAGGCCCACGTCGAAATTAGAGAATGACCCAGTTTGTCTGGGTTAGGTTGTGTTTTTTCCTTGGCTACCCGCAGCAAAGCAAGAAGCATGGAAGCTTCTCATTTTTGGGGTTGACTGACTGCTTGACTGCTTGATACCAAGCACCAGGATAGCAATACCTAGCCAAAGTCGCAGTCAGGGACACCAACCAGCCCTGAGGGCAACCCACAGCGCTGGAATGTGCGGGTGGGCCCCCACGTTGTGGCGCACGCGCGATCTCCCGCTGTCCCTTGGGTGCTTTCGCGGGCTCAATCGACAATTGGCTGCTGCTGGGCTCGCTGCGCGCCTCTCGCTCGATCCGACCGCTCGGTTCCAACGGCTTGTCTCGTTTCTGTCGGGGGGAAGAGAAGGTCCGTCATTGCACTTTGCCACATCATCGCACAACGACACTTCCATCATTCCCTCCCTCCATCCCACCATCATCCTGCCCATCCCACCATCCCACCGACACTTCATGCCGTGCTTCGTTCTCTCCTGTGCTCCTGCAACAACACCCTCGTTGTGTGTGTAAACTTGGCGGAATCAACAGACCACACTTTTGCAGCCTACTTTAGTGCCCGCCCGCAGTCCCAAATATTCTATTTTGCCTCGTTTCTCCCTGGAACTTCACAACCTGCTTGCTTGGCGCGGCAGGATTTTTGCATTTCTGCATTTCACCCAGTGTTGATCACAGGATTCGACGGCCACATGACCCATTCGCCGCGCCACAAATCCCAATATCGAAAGAACCTCATTTTGGCCTTCACGCCAGCGTAAACAAACTCCATAATCACGGGCCTCCAGGACCGGACTGTCGACTACCAATTTGCTTGGGCAGGCTACATTCCATCTTCGCTCCCTTGCTCCAACAACCACAACCCGGATGAGACCGTCACAGACAAGAATCCCGAGCCATTGGCGCCAGTAGCCCAGCATCAAAGGCAAAAAGGGGGCCCTTCCCAAACGCCATGCTCAAAATGCTACCCCTACCCCTCCCCCTCCCCTGGACCCGATCAACACCACCAACCACCACCCCCGACCCCTCCAGCGTCGTGATCCCCCTCGACGAGGCCCACAAGCACAGCCACGCCTACCGGTCACGGGTCCGCGCCGGGCAGCTGGATGAAGACGCCTTTGGGGACGACAGCGGCGGCATCGACAAGGACGGCGATGACGACCGCGAGGTCACCGCTGTGCTTATGATGCGCAGCGCCCCGGAAGAGTATAGCATCGAGGGGCTGAGGAATGAGGTCAGGCGGGGAGGGGGGGAGGGGGGGTGGTCGGGGTATGAAAGTGAGTTACCTACCTACCATTGGTCTGTTTGGTTTATGGTCTTTTTACGGGGAGTGTTGGGGTTTGGGGGAGGGGGGGGTGGTGGGAGGTTGCTGACGGGCTGGTAGTGAAATCTCGACTTGTGAACAAGGCCATTCAGGATATTGGGATGGGGAGGTATAACTGGCAGCTGTTTGTGCTTTGTGGCTTTGGTTGGTTTGCTGACAAGTTGGTTCCCCTGGATTCGTGAGCCCCTGGTTTCTGTGACTGACTCCCGGTCTTGCAGTTTATGGATGCAAGTAAGTCTAACCCCTTACTTTGATCGAACCCAGGCCTGTAAAATACCTGAACACTAACAAGGCTCAGGGCGTATCCCTCACCCTCCCCTCCCTCTCCGCCGAGTTTGGCATCTCGGAAAAGTCGGTGCGCTACACGACCTCATCCCTCTTCGTCGGCCTGTGCCTGGGCAGCTTCTTCTGGGGCATCGGCTCCGACATCATTGGCCGACGCATCGCCTTCAATGTGACGCTGCTCATCGCCAGCGTGTTTGGCACCGCCTCAGCCTGGGCCCCCAGCTGGAGCGGCGTCTGCATCATGTACGCCGCCCTGGGCTTCGGTGTCGGCGGCAACCTCCCGGTGGACGGCGCCCTCTTCCTCGAGTTCCTCCCGGACGCGTCCAGCTCCCTGCTGACGCTGCTCTCGGTCTGGTGGCCGATCGGGCAGCTGTGCGCGTCGCTCTTTGCGTGGCATTTCATCGCCGGCTCCCCCGCCAACCAAGGATGGCGACACTTTGTCATGACCATGGGCGGCATCACGTTCGCCATGTTCCTCATCCGGTTCTTCCTCTTCCACATGTTTGAGTCACCAAAATACCTGCTCTCGCGCGGCCGGCAGGCCGAGGCCGTCGCCGTCGTCCAGGGGATCGCACTGAAAAACAACAGAAAGACCTGGCTGACCGAAGAGGTCCTGGACGCCGTCGTCGACGACCGCCTCCTCCCGCGCGTCCAGCGCCGCCTCTCGACCAAGAACATCCTCCAGCACAAACTCGCCGCCTTCTCGGCCGAACGCATCCGCCCGCTCTTCAACACCCGCAAGCTCGGCGTCACCACCGCCCTCATCTGGTTCTGCTGGGCCACCATCGGGATGGGCTACCCGCTCTTCAATGCCTTTCTCCCGCAGTACCTCTCCCACGGCGGCGCCGCGCCGGCCCCGGACGCCCCCGCCGTGGAAATCCCCCCCGAGACATACCGCAACTATGCCATAACGAGCATCGCCGGCGTGCCGGGCAGCCTGCTCGCCGCCTACGCGGTGGACATGAAATCCCCCCTGCTAGGCCGGCGCGGTACCCTCGCCATATCCACCCTTGTCTCGGCCGTGTTCTTGTTTCTCTTCGTCCGGCTCGGCACCACGCCCGCTTCACAGCTGGCCTTCTCGTGCATCGAGGCGTTCGCCCAGAATATCATGTACGGCGTGCTGTACGCGTTCACTCCTGAGATCTTTCCGGCGCCGGTGCGCGGGGCGGGCACGGGGGTGGCGAGTTTTTTGAACAGGGCCACGGGCTTGCTGGCGCCGGTGATTGCGGCGACGGTGCCCGGGGATGGGACGGCCGCGCCGGTGTATTTGGCGGCCGCGTTGATATTGGCCGCGTTTGGGGGGATTTGCTTGGTGCCGATTGAGACGAGAGGGAGGCAGCGGTTGTAGGGTTGTGGTTTTGGGGGGTCAATGGTTTTGTTCTTCGGGCGTTAATACACGGGCTTGAAGATGGGATAGGGGACATAGAGGAACACTTGGTCTCAGTAATTGGAGGACAAGGCGAGCGTCAGGAGACAACGGCACGGCTAGGGATCAGGAACGCCCACAAATACGGGCAGTAATTAAAATCATCGCTGTCTAAATGTCTACCACGCATCCCAACTACCGCGTCCCCCTGGCCCCCGCCGGCGCATCCATCCTGCGCTTCGCAAACGACCGCCCCAGCGCGTCCCGCACCATCGGATCCGACCGGATCGTGTTCTGCACAAGCCACTCCTTAACCTTGGCCCACATGGAATTCCGCGTCTCCTCGTCCCCCGCGAACGGCACCATCTCCGTCTCCAGTAGCCTCGAGGCATCCGCATCCAGCGCCTTGACTGTCAGCTCCAGCCTCTCCAACCCCTGCCTCAGCGCGGCCTCATCATCCCCACCCCTCCTCCCCACCACCAAATTCCCACTCCGCGTATCCGCCGCCAACAACGGCCCAATCTGCGAAAACGCAATATACACCGTGACACACACCTTCCTCGCCAGCGCGATGAGCTGAAAAGGCAGGTACGGCGCGCGCCCGACCACCCCGACCAGCAGCGGGTTCACCGCCCACTCCAGCACGCGCGGCAGGCCCGGCCGCGTGACCGTGTGCGCCTCGAAGACAAACAGCGCCGCCAGCACCAACCACCGCTCGTACCGCCCCCAGTCGAGATAACCCAGAAGGCCCAGCGCGTACAGCGCGACCGCCGCGGCGCCGTAGTGCGGCACCAGCGCCGCGCTCGCCCCCCGCGCGACGTGGTCGCGCACCGTGACGCACCGCGGACCCCACCCCACGACTTCCGGGCCGAAGCGCTCGTAGGCGAACCGCTTGGCTGGATCGACCAGCGCGTCAGCGGCGGACTTGAGGTGGACGAAATACGCGTTGACGTCCTCGGCGGATTTCCCGTTGCCGCCGGCCTTGTCGGGGTGGTGCAGCGCGGCCAGCCGCCGGAAGCGGGATTTGATCTCGCGCTCGGTCGCGTTGAGCGGCAGCCCCAGGTCGCTGTAGAACGTGCCCGCGCGCTGGAGGTCGTAGTCGGCCTCGTAGATGGTGTAGAGCAGGTAGAGGGTGACCACGGCGATGTGGATGCGCCGGCGGTGCTCGGCCCAGCGGGGCGTGCCCGGTTGGGGTTTGGGATCGCCCGCGCGGATGGTCAGGCTGTAGTAGAGGGATTGGGTCCAGCCTGTTACGAGCTGTGCCAGGGAGGGGAGGTGTTAGTTTGGGGGGTGCCTTCTGGGGAGGGGGGGAGCGGGAAAGGGAGGGGGCGTACGCCGGGGAGGAAGCTCCAGCCGAGGAGCGACAGGAGGGCTGACATTTTGGGCAGCCGGCGGTGGTTGCGCGGGTTGGGAGGTTATTGGTGGTTGTGATACATGGTAGCGCTGGTGTTGAGCTGTGGAAAAGAAAGAGGTTCGATCTTGGATCGAGAATCGCGAACAAGGGAGGGCTTGGCGCGCCGCCGCCAACCCGCAAGGTGTCTTTTCTTGGCGCTTTATCCCCTGTCGCCAGAAGCGCTAGTGATAAGTTGGCTGCAAGCCTGAGAAATAATACCGAGGCGTGGTGGCAGAGTGGTCTAATGCGCAAGACTAGAAATCTTGTTCCTTCGGGAGCGTCTGTTCGAATCAGGCCCACGTCGGTTTCCTTTTGAATTTTTTGCCCCTCTCTTGATGCGAACACAAGTCGGCTCTCCTTTCTCCAGCTCCTCCAAACATTGTTTTGTTGCCGATCACTTGGTTTCTGGGAACAAACCTGTTGGAAACATGAAACGATCTTCGTTGAACTATGCTGATTATCCGTCCAATCGTAGCATACGAGCCCAACCACCCGCTTCCCTTTAGCGGGAACGGGGTCACATCACTCATTTGGTGCCCCTGTCCTGCATCTCAGGGACCTCTCCAGGGTCTTGGGAGGCGGGACAGACTAACTAGGCCTGTCCGGTGGTTATTCAGCGACATCTCAGGTCTTGGGGTGCCATGATGCCCGTTAGCATCTCAATCCCAAGCTAACCATCTGGCCATGGCCTAGTTTTGTTGTCTTGACTCTCTCGTTTGCTTGGGCTACGCTATGACTCTTGCGAGTTGATCCGTTGCTGCGTTTCTTTATCCCGCTGTCCTGTGGGGAAGTATGAAGCCATATCTCCTGCTTGCGATCCTGGGGGTGACATGGGCCTCGACTCAACAACACGAGATACCCTCGATTCAGGAGAGACAGGCATGCCAGGGACCAACCCCCGGAAACCCCAAGGTTTGGTGGCGCGCCCAGATCGGGCACAACGGGACGACACCATCTGCTGCCGACGAGTCATTCCAGTACTACCGCACCGCCGTCCAATATGGCGCAGACAACTCGGGCAAGGAGGACTCGTCCGATGCGTTTAACCATGCCATTGACGGTGGGTGGGAGGATGAGATGAGTCCCCTGTTGATCTATGAACACACAAACTGAACCCAACCAGCATGGAACCGGACAGCCAACACCGTCACCACCCTCCCGGCCTACATCTACGTGCCCCCCGGCACCTATCTGATCAAGAAGCCCATCCAGATGCTGGTCAACACCTTTCTGATCGGCGACTCCCTGGACCCGCCGACGCTGGTGGCCGACCCGGCCCTCGAGGCGCGCCCCGTCATCAACGGCTTCGACGAGCACCAAGGCGACGGCAGCGCCAACAAGAACTTCTACATGGCCGTGCGCAACCTCAAGATTGACACCACCAGGATCGCCGCCAACGTCTCGGCCCGCGCCCTCGACTGGTCCGTCTCGCAGGGCTGCAGCCTGACCAACGTGCACGTCACCATGGCGCCGTCGTCGGCGCACATCGGTGTCACCATGGAGCAGGGCGGCTCGGGCATACTGATCTCGGATTGCTCCTTCGCCGGCGGCGCGATCGGGATCCAGCTGGCGAACCAACAGTACATGCTCAAGGGGCTCAGATTTGACGGGTGCGGCGTGGGCATCTTCATCCAGCGGTCGTTCGTCACGACCATCCAGGGCTGCAGCTTTGCCAGCTGCAACTATGGCGTGGACATGAGCGCGCCGAACAGTTCCGGCACGGTGTCCATTGTCGATTCATCGGTGTCCAAGTGCACGGCTGGCGTCAACGCTTATGTGAGCGGCAACAGCCAGGGCTCACTGGTGCTGGATCACTTCACCGTCAGTGATGCGGTGGCGGTGAGGTCGTCGAGCGGTGCGACCCTGCTCCAGGGGTCAGTTCCTGGAGGCGAGGTTTGGGTTATGGGGAATACGTGAGTCTGCCCGTCCTGGAGCCAGAGTGGTTGGACTGACACGCCCAAGCACTCCCGGCGGTTACCAGTCCGGCAAGACCTTCACCATCCGCCGGCCGCCGGGGCTAGTGGTCGACGGAAAATATTTCACCACCCCCATGCCGCAGTACGAAAAGTACGACATCAGCCAAATAGTCAGCGTGCGAGACGACCCCGACCACCCCGTCTACGGCGACAGTGAGCCTCCCCCCCCTCGCCGCGCCCCTTCCCCCTCCCCCCCTTCCACTAACCACCCCAGACTCGCACGACGACGGCCCCTCCATCAACGCCATCCTTCTCAAGCACGCCAGCTGCAAAATCGTCTTCTTCCCCCAAGGCATCTACCGCACGACCACCACCATCCTCGTCCCGCCGGGCTCCCACCTCACGGGCGAAGTCTTCAGCACCATCACCGGCGACGGTGCCCACTTCTCCTCCCCGTCCAACCCCCAACCCGTCCTGCAGCTCGGCGCCCCCAACTTCACCGGCGTCGTCCACCTCACCGACCTCCTGGTGACCATCTCTTCCCCTCTCCCGGGCGCGATCCTCCTCCAATCCCACCTCTCGCCACCCCCCAGCTCCCCAGCCGGCGCCAACATCTGGTCCACCATCCTCCGCGTAGGCGGCGCCTCCTCCACACCCCCCCTCAACAACACCAAACTCACCAGAATCGATCTACACTTCTGCCTCCTCCTCTCTCACAACCCTCCTACCTTCTCTCGACATCCTCCGCCGCTTCCACCACCGCAACCGCAACCAGCACCGGCAGGCGAAATGGTGGGCCGCGGCCGACATGCTGAGGCGGCACTTGGGGAAACTGGTGGGGGAGCTGGAGGGGGTTGTTGAGGAGGGTGTTAGGGTTGAGAGGAAGAGGGGGAGGAAGATTAAAGGGGAAGGGGGGAGGAAGAAAGGGGGGGTGGAAGGGAAGGGGGGAGGTGAGGGGGAAAGGGGGGAGAGTGCGGTGGTGAAGGGGGTGAGGAGACGGGCGGGGTTTTTGAGGCGTGGGTTGGGGGTCGGGGCGTGGGTGTATGTTCTCCTCTCCTCTTTACTCTCATCTGTTTGTCTGATGCTGTTCCCGGAGGGCGGGAGGAAGTTGATGATCGAAAGGGGCTAAGCTGACTGTTTGCAGAGCCTTCACGCAGCTTGCGGCCGACCGGCAGTTTGCACACCTCGGGCTACTGCTGCTCGGGGTACTGGCGCAGGTGGACCAGGCCGTTGCGCCGTTTGCGCCGGGCCCGGAGAAAAAGGGACAGGAGGAGGGGGGGTTGACGGCTGAGGTGGATGCTGCGCGGGGGCCGGAAATGAAGGAACCTGTCTCGGGGATGGATCACGATGTGGAGATGGCAGCCGCGGACGTCGGCGTGGCTGTCTCGAGGGAGGAGATCATGGCGTCGATCGAGCGGGCGGATACACCGACCGCCACACAAAACGCAACAGCAGCAGCAGCTGAACAAACCCACCCCCGCTCCATCTCCCTCCCGACAAACCCCCTCCCAGCACGGCTCAAGACCCTGACCGACGCCAAATCCCACCGCGGCGGCGCAAAGACAGCGCCGAGCAGCAAGGAACCCAGCGCGACGCCCAGCCTGGCACGGCCAAGCAAGAAACTGAAAGTATCCCGCCAGGACAACGAGGATGACGACGAGGAACTCACCGACTATTTTGCGAAGAAGCAACCATCGGCCAAGAAACCACCCTCGGCATCCTCCACACCACACCTCCCGCCCTCACAACCACAACAACCAGCGGAAGAAAAACGGCGAAAACCAACCCCCACCACCCAACCCACCATCAAAGAAAGCAGCGCCAATCCTGACCGCCCCAAAAAGAAAAAGACCCAACCCGGAGGAGGCAAAGCCATAGGCGGGAAAATAGTCAAACCCGCCGCCGACGAATTCGACGACATCTTCGGCTCCCTCGATAACACCAACAACAAGAAGGACAAGAAGAAGCTTGGGACAGCAACCACAACAACCACCAAGAAACGGAGGAAGGGCGGTGACGAGTTCGATGACATTTTCGGGGGGCTTTGAAGTAGTGCGGTGTATGCTTGGGTATCTTGTCTATATGCCTAACTGGGAGGCTGCTTGGATGGAGACGAGCAGATTGCTCAGGATGTAAATTAGCATGTCTGTGTTGAAGACCGGGAATCTAGCAGCATACTCCGATCATTGGGCCGGGAATTGGGCTGTTCCATCCCTACGGTATGATGTGGATGGATGAACAAATGATGGACCGGCCTGTTGCTTTTGATCATGCATATTCAGACCGGCATGTGCGCATATATCCAATACGCGCGCTCCAGGCTTCGTTCCACTGACAGTTAGCTCTCCACCGCTACCTATTCACGCGATATCCATACCTCCCGCCTTTCACGCGCAACAACTCACATGGGATGCCTCCAAAGCAGTACTGACACACCGGACATGCTTACCACACACACCCAGCAATGTCAATACTAGGTACTGGTTGACCAACATGAATTTAAGCTACCCTACATCGCATACACTCCACTCCACCCCCCCACCTGCCCCACCCTACCTAGATAACCATCCCCATACCCTCTGCAGCGCAGCCCAGACATTTTGAGCCCAGTGCCAGGGTCCCAAACACGACGTGCTCAAGCCCGATCCACAGCACCAAGCACCAAGCACCAAGCAACGTGAACAGTCAGGTAGGCTGGCAGACAAAGCAGGTACGTGATAGGCAGGTAGTGTAGGTAGTTTAAACACAAGAAAATGAAACAAAACAAGAGAAGCGGGATTGGGGGAAAACACAAGACGACAACAACAGCAGCAAAGGGGAAAGGGAAAACAGCAAATAAACACCACAACAAGCAAGCTCCCCATTCCATCCATCCCACCCACCCACTGAGAGAAAACAAGATTTCTCCAAGCCCCGTTCCTGACGCCGCGACATCCAAATACTGGAGAAACCACACCCCCCCGCTAACCATCCATCCACTCATTTATCCGACCTCTTCTATCCTCCATCATCACCTCAACAGACGGCAGCAGGTCCGCTTCGGTCAGGGGCCGCTAGCCCGCCGACCCCGACTTGGGCGGGGCCCAGCTCATGAGCGGCCCGCGCAGGGTCGGGGTGTCCATCGGGCGCCGCATCTAATCAAACGCCATGGAGCGCCGCGGCGGCAACGGCGTCCAATCCGTTCACGACCAACCCAACGTCCGATGCGACAACCCCATCCCTCGCAACAACCCCCGCCCCGCCGTATCCCGCTCCGCTCGACGTCGGATTCTACCTCCGGTCAAGGCGGGTGTACGACCAGATACGCGCGCGCATGTCGCCCGAGCCGGTCGCAAACAGCCCACCCGTCTGGGTCGGCACGGGGCTGGGCGCCACAGAGATGACCGAGTTCTTATGCCCCTGGAGCATGAGCTGCGTGTGCCCCGTGCGCGGGTCCCAGAACTGCACGCCGCGGTCCTTGGAGCCCGAGAGCACCCACTCCGAGTCGGGCGTGAGGGCGACGCTAAGGACGAAGTCCTGGATGTGTGTTAGCAGGAGTCAAGGCAAAGGGTTGGCTGGGGGATACGTACGCGGTGACCCTCAAAGGTCTTGATGCAGCGGCCGCCCTTGAGAGGGGGCTGCTGGGTGTGGCCGCCCATGCGCGACGTGGTGAGCTCCCACATCTTGATGGTCTTGTCCAAGCTGCCGCTGACAAGCTCCCGCGCGTTGGGAGAGAACGCCACACTATAGACGCTGTCCTTGTGGCCGTCGGGGCCTTCCAGGCGCTCGAGGAGGTAGCCCATCTTGATGTCCCACACGCGCACGCTCTTGTCGAGCGAGCCGGCAGCCACGAGCTTGGTGTCGGGGGAGATGGCGACAGTAGTGACACCGTCCTCGATAGTGAGTGTCAAGCTGCACGCGCCAGTCTCGAGATCCCAAATCCTGACGGTGCGATCGCCACTGCCCGAGGCAATGGTGCGGCCGTCGCGGGCGAAGTCGAGAGAGTAAATATCTTGGTCGTGGCCGGCGAACGTGTTGCGGATCTGTCGAGCTTGAATGTCCCAGACCTGGCATTCGAGTTAGCACCATGTTTCCTCTCCAGCAAAGGCAACGAAAACTCACCCTGATCAGTTTGTCCTCGGCGCCGGTCGCCAGGTACTTTCCGTCCGGGCTGAAGCAGACGCTCCGGATGTACAGGTCGCCGTTGACATCGATGCTCTCATCCTGGAGGACGCAAATCTTCTCGCCCGTGGCAACGTCGTAGATCTGGGCGGAGCGGTTGCAGCCCGTGGCGACGTACTTGCCGTCGTGGCTGAACCTCACGCAGCAGACAACGCTCTCGTGCACGAGGGTGTGCACCAGGTCCACGTCCAGGACGCGCGGGACCGACTGGTTGAAGATGGCCCACCAGTCCTCGCGGACCTTCTTGATGTGGTTCGGGAGACGCTCGGGGTCAAGATCGCCCAGGACGTTGCTATGGGGCGGCGGGGGCGGGGGCGCGTGCTGGGCCATCCGGGCGTGGTCGGGCGTCGGATGGGCGGGGACCTGCGGGGACTGGCCGGGGCCATTGTAGGGGACCGGGTTGTTGATCTGCGGCGTGGCCGGGCCAGCAGCCGGGGGACGGCCGATCGCGCGCTTGTTGGGGCCCGGAGACGCGGTGCTCTGAGCGGGCTGGGGAGGGAAGCCGCCCGGGGCAGGACCCTGCTGGTACTGCTGCTGGAAAGGAGGCTGCTGCGACGGCGGAGGAGGAGGCGGGGGCGGGCCCTGCAGGCCCGGGGGCGGCGCCGGAGGCATATGCGGGGGTTGCTGCTCCTGCTGCTGCTGGTGCGGCGGGGGGACGAGGCCGCCCTGGGTGGCCTGGCCCGAGAGGATCGAGCCGATGACGGTATTCCCGCCGGGGTTGCCAATCTGCGGAGGCGGCTGAGGGGGGGCGACGTGCTGGGGGGGCGGGTTCATGGGACCCGGCGGGCCGCCGCGGTTGTCCAGCTGGCGGCGCAGCATGTTGATCTCGTCGTCGTATCTGGCGGTTGGTCTCGTGTCAGGCGGCGTGTGCGCGGGCGGGCAGCAAGGGAAGCGACTCACTTTTGCTTGAAGGCCATCTGGGCCTGTTCCATCTGGTAGACCTTCTCGCGGATCATCTGCATCTCCTGAACCTGAGCTTGGACTGCGGGACAGACGGAGGTTAGCAGCAGTGACGGCAGCAGCGACGCCATCGCGATGGGGCCACGCGATGCCAAGGCGAGGGCGAGGGTCCGCCCGCGGATGCATGACGCGCGCGAAGAAGCCCCAAGGCAAACAAAAATGCAGCGGCGAGGAGGCTTACTCTGGTGCTCGTAGGTCTCGGTCTGGCGGAGGTGTGACTCAAACTCGGCGCGGATCTGGTCGAGCAGCTCATTCAGGCGGCCAGCGCCGCCGTTGGCGGGGGGCATGCCCCGATGGCTCGGGTACATCGACATTGTTCTTGTTGGTGGCTGGTCGAGAACCCGTCGACAGGCGTCCCCCTCGTTCGGTTTTTTTCTTCTCTTCTCTCAATCGCAGCCGAGGAAATAAAATCAGCCGCGCGCGGGGGCGATGCGAGATGCGATGGTCGGCCGATGGGCGATTGACGATGATGGCTCGGCCGAGTGGGTGAAGAAAGGTCGGGTGGTCGGGTGGGCGATGATGGAAATTTTTGCCCCGTCGACGAAAGCTGGTCGGTCGGTGGTTGCAGCCTCCCCGCGTATGTGCGCGCGCGCAAAAAGACACTTGGATGCAGACAACGTTTAAATAACGGCTTGGCGTGGAGCCCGATGCACGTCACTCGAATGGGCGGCTGGCCTGCGAGAGGGCCGCGATGGGAGATGGGGAGATAGGGGGGATGGCGATGGCCGTCGGGTGGTGGTTGTTTGGTGGTTGTGTGATGGAGCAGTGATGGGCAAGGCCGAAGAAGGCGATGGCGGTCCAGGTCTGGGTTTGGGCCCAGGCACGGGTTTGGTTTGGTTTGGTTCGGGGGGATGGGGGTTGGGGGGGAGGAGAGGGTGTGTGAGAGGGTGTGCGTCGTAAGACGAGGGAGAGGCAAGGATGGGGGGCCCTGGAGGCTGGAAGTGGAGGGGGGGGGCTGATGAACTTGGGGATGGAACCGCAAGAACAATCAATCAATCAATCAATCCGCTTCGCCAGATCATTTGTTCACACACGCACCACACCACGGACAGAGGAAAAAAGGTCCATCCATCCACGACAGCGGCAGCCCCGGCTGGCCCATAGAAGAGCAGGCAGGCCCATGGCGAGCACTCCCCCAGCCAGGGCTGCCAACCCATGGCCCGACGTGCGGCGCGCGCCACCAGGAGCCAGTGGCACCCGCCGGCGCGACCCAAGCATCCAAGCCCTGGAGCAACCCGTGGAGCCCTGGGAGCCTGTGGGGCCCATGGAGCTCTCTCGCTTGCAGGGGTTTAAGGACAGGGGTCTGATGCGGCGCCGATGGGGGGCAGCCTAGGCGTCTGCATAACAACAGGCGGATACCCGGTGGGTCTCGGCCCGTGCGTTACCAGGCCGTTTTAGCGCGGGCTCTTCTGGAAAGTGGGCAGGAGGTGTGACGGGGTGGGGGAGGCGAGTGGGGCGCTGGGCGCAGAGGCCTGGGGGGGAAGGGGTGGGAATGCAGGCATGGGAGGGAAGGGGGGGCGTGTGCAGCACAGAGACACGCCCGTCCATCCACCCACCCATCCACCCTTCCACTTCCATCACCTGCAGCGCGGAAGCAGCCCCAAAAGTGCTCACGTTTTGTTTCCCGAGAGACGACCAACCTCCGACCAGCCGCGCCTGTCGACCCTGACTTGCCCCGGCCCTGGCTCAAAAAACGCCGAGTTGCTTTTTTCCACTCGCCATTCATTCGCACATCCACTCGCATTCCTGCTGTCGGATGCTGGCAGTCTGTCGTCTGTCAGTGCCCTCCCCCCGCAGCAAACAAATTCGGATCAAGTCGAGACCCGGAGGCAACAAACGATTATGCTTTAGCCCAGTCGGGTAGGTGTTCGGGCTCGGGACATGGTCCGACTCGCTGCCCTGCTTTGCCTTCTCGTCTCGCCGTTTTCCAACCCGCTCCATGATCGCAGCGACCGAATCCTGCATCCTCGCCAGCCCTCGGCATATTACGAGGAATGGAAACCATGGCGGCGCTGTTCATCACCTCCTCCTCGTTCTCCATCCACGGCGGCACACTGCATCAAGGGTTCTGGCAGCCACTGTGGCAGCTGGGCTGGTGCTTCGGATGCGCTGCAAGCCAACTTGCAGCGGCCAGCCACAATTATCCGGCTCGTCAACCCGGTGGTAGCCCAACGTGTCTGGACCGAAGGTGGTGGGCGGTGCCGCAGCCCTCGGCAAACCCAACCCAGCATCCCTCCCTCACCATCATCCCCACCCCCCTGCCGCTACTGCCCGCCGCTTGCTGCTGCCCCGCGCTGCCTTCATCGCTCGCTCGGTTCGTGCTGGTGGTGTGCTCAGGCAACGCCCGGGCGTGCGTGGCGCGCGGTCTGCTTCTGGGATGGGGAGGTGTGTGGGGAAGGATGGAAGATGGGATTGCCCCTTTTGGTTCATCTGCAGCCCGTTTCTCCCCCCTAATCCAGTCCCAGCGCCCGCCTGGCCACCACTCCGCGCCAATGGGCGGCGTGTTACACCATGTGAGAGAGCGAGAGTGCGGGCGAGCGCGCCGCCCGGTGTGTGGCCCCGTGTTGCTAGAGTCCTGATGCAGTTGTGTTTGGCACACTGACCACTGATTTCCATCTGTGTCGTGCTCCCCACTCCATCATCCGCCCCGCCGCCGTCCGTACCACGAGCTCGCTCGCAAGGCGATATCAAATCAGCTGGCCGGGAGAGGATGCTCCAGGAGAACGAGAGGCACGCATTTGCTCCGCCGCCATGTGGTCTGGTCCGGTCTGTCAGGACCTGCGCTGACGAGGTCGGCGCATAACCTGTCCATCCGGCCTGGCCAATCGTCTGCGGATGGTGAGGCAAGTCTCCTGCGTGCTGACGGCATGTGCGGCATCCAACTGGTGTTCCCCCAGACGCGGAACTGCGATCAAGTGCCCGAATGGACGCTGCGTCTCTCCATCTCAGCACACCGCGCGGAGAAATGGAGTACGAGCTGCGGTGTGCCAGTCCCGGCCCCCGGCAGGCAACCAAGCTCACCAACACCAGCATCACCCCCGACTGACGCCTCTCGGCCCTGGTCACAACCCCTCCCTCCCTCATCCATGCTGTGCCACGGGCCTGTCGAGCGCAGGGGGCCTCTCGAAACATCGACACACAAAACGAGAATAAAAACACCTCGAGGCAGACGAGAATGCAGCATGCAGCCCGACAATGCAGCCCCAGTGGTTCGCATCGCATCAGCATGGAGATCCTTGGATCTCCGTGTTTCTGGCTGGGCTCGATCTAATCTCCAGCCCATTCCCGAGCCCACTCGCTGGGCATTTCCAGGTGCGGGCCCCCCCTTCCCCTCCCACCCCCAGGAAAGGGTTTCGGGTGAGAGCCGATTCGGGAAGGGGCGTGCCCGGCCCGAAGTAGGCTCTCTCGGCTGGTCCAGGCGTGCGACTACGCTGTCAAAAACGTGCATGCCAATGGTGGGTGAGTGGGTGGGAGGTTGGAGGCCGGGAGGCGAACTCGTCCCCCCAACCGGACCATGCAAATGTCCCCCAACGCCTGCTCAGCTTTATCAAGTGATCAGAATACCAATTGACCATCTCTCGCTGTCGTTGGCCCTGTTCTCCTTCCCTACCTTAGTTCTCAACCCTCCTCCACGGGAAGACCCGGTGGGGGCACACCACCCGACCCCCACGAGTCACGTCCACCCGCCACCAACACCCCTCCAACGCCTCCGACACTCTCTTCCGTCCCAACCTCACGGGTATCCGTTGAAGCTACCAGAACGGATTTATTTGCGAAGTGTGGCAATCGCCCGGCCCTGAACTGGAGCACCACATGCTCTTGCGTCAGCCCTACACAATAAGAGGGGTGCAGCGGAATCAGCGAGTTGGCTCGGTTAGGCAGGAACTCGCAAGAGATGCCGGATCGTGGGTGGCGTTGGTTGCCGAAGGGAAGATCTCGAGCTGGCGAGAATGATTGAGATGACAACTTGACCTGACCCCATTCCCATTTGGATTTCTCTCCGCGATCACGCAGGGTAAGGCTCAAGAGCCCGAACCCTCGCGCATCAATTCCGATGAGCGTCCAAGTAGCGAGACCGTGGCTCTCAAAGGCGGGGTGTGCCAACCCAGTCCTGGTTTCACAATCCCATCTGATCAACAACACACCACGCCCCTGCTGCTGCAAAGTTCTTCTCAACGGCCGTCGCTATGGCTAAACCCGATCGGGGAGTGTGAAACTCACTCTCAGTTCGGGGGGCTAACTTTATCTCGGACCTTGCGTCAACAACAGCAGAGACGGGGAGATTAATGAGCCCTCTCTGGTGGTGCGGCTGAGGTGCCTGTTGGGTGCGAACAGGAGTTCTACATGTCGGGATGATATCTTCATAAACCCAGTCTCCTCCCACCGCAACGTTGGCAGTAGAGCACGTCCTAGGTTGTCAAGGCTGTCAAGGCTGTCAAAACTGTCTCGTCTCTCCTCGGGTTGGCAAATTGACTGAGCCGCATGTGAATCCCCCACGATCATGGGGCGCATGTACACTCAACCGCAGAGCCCGAGTCGTGATATGACACTTGAGCTAATCGTCAACGCGCCCTCCTCCTCCCGGGGCTCCTCCGGTCTGTCACATCACATGCTCCAAGACGACGGCCGGGTGGGAAGATCTGTCTATGTTCTTGTTTGTTGGTGTCACATGCTGGAGCTTTAGCAGCGGGCAGCCAGGAAAATGTAGAGAGTGAGGAAGATGCTCGGATGGGTAGATGATGTTGGTGAATGATGGCGAGGGCTTGGGAGATGGGTACTAAAGGGGGCTGAGAGTACTTCGGGCATATAGCGAAACGACAAGAGAACGGGGAGAGAAGAACATAAAGCCCTCTCCCCAAATAAGACGAAGCCATCAACCGGCCCAGCAAACCTATGCCTAGTGCCATGGTCTTCTCTGCCCCCTCCTCGGTTTGGACACAGTCAACGCAGATGGAGGAGATGTATATCTCATGCTCCGGGTTGGTCGGCTAGTGATGCGAGAGGACAGGCAAAGAGCGGGGCAGGTATGGGATGGGCGAGTAAGGGAGTATGGCTCGACATGCATTTTGATAAGGTGCTGGAGGTTCGGGAAATGGGGACATAGATGGGGATGGAGCTTCTCGCATGGAGGTTCTCTCCGCCGACACTTGAGCGAGCTTCGTGATGTCAACGCGCAGGTGGATTACCGATAGATCTCAATACTCGAAAGATGGGAAGGTACTCTCGAGTCTATCCTCAACGACGCAAACCAAGCGCCGCTTCAACACCTCGGTCGGTTATACCGCAATGTGCAGCTGATGCCGTCCTCAGAGACGTCTCCCGCCCCAGCCCCTCGTGATTACCCCAACGCCTCGCAGTCCCGCTCAACAAGACGACAAGAAGCTACATAGGAAATGGTATAGAAGAAACTCGAGAAAGAGTAGAGTAATGACAGGACGGCGGGCTGTTCACCACGCCAAACTACGAAAATCCTCCCCTGCAAAAGGAAAAAAAAAGGAGACGACCCGAAAAAAGCCACCCCGATCCTAGCTCCCCCTTCTAGGGGGACCTTCCGCGATGGAATATTCCCCCTTTCAAGAAAAGCTCACAAACTTCGGATCCCTCGGCCTACCATCCGCTCCAATTCCGTTCTCCCTAAACCGCTGCTCCATATACACCCGTCTCGCCTCATCAAACTTCAACCTCCTCTTCTTCATAATCTTGAGGATCTCCCTCTTGGCCCCATCATCCAAGCCCGCGCGGCCATCACCCCCGGCAACATTCCCGGCGAGATCGAATGTCGCCGATGACAGCCCAGCCTCCATGTCGTCCTCAAACGAGCCGCCGCCAGGGGAGAGGCGCGAGTACAGGTAGCCGCTGCCCGGGAGGTGGAATCGGGAAACGGATTCTTGCAGGGAGGGCAGCCAGCGCGTGCGCGTGAGGTAGAGGGAGGTGCCGGAGAGGAGGGTGAGGAAGATGAGGGTGTAGAGGAGGTAGGCCATTTTGTGATATTTTTTGGGCCCGAGTTGGGTTTCGTCGGTGTTGGAGTTGGAGTCGGAGTTGGGGGTGTGCTCGTCGTGGTTGAGGATGTGATTAAGGGAGGCGTGGGATGCCGCGACGTGGTTCGAGGCGGATGTCGATCGGTGGCGCAGCTTCTTTCAGCTTTGCCAAGCGGGATTCGGAAGCAGCGGAATGTGTCGCGAGAAGGTAAAACTAGCAAAAAGAAAGAAAAGGAGAGATGTGAACGATAGACGGGACGCGCTAGGCGGGTTGGGAGCGCATTTCTGTAGGCTCGAGATGGCGAGCCCTGATTGCCGGCGGCGAAACACTCAGGAGTGCTGAGTCTGGCGATGGTTTGGGGATTTGTCGCCAAAAGAGGCCGCCGTTCGTCAGCGCCAAGTCGTCTTGCTTTCCTGGGGAGATGACGGCACTTCAGACCGAGCACGGGCCACTGCTATCAAGAGCGCTAAGCTGAATCCGGACGACTGGGGAGTGTGGCTCCTCGAATTCAGCCCCAAAACAGCAAGTTAGGCGAGCCCACACAGAGCGCCAAAAATCCATGTGTCGGGCCTGAAATTCGTCACGAAAACCTGCAGAACGACCAGATCCCGAACGCCTCGCCCTTGTTCAACGCCCATACCGCCAAAATGTCCAACGTCTCGTCTGACCTGATCTGGGAGGTTTCCCGTAAGTGGTTCTGCGGTGCGTATGCGAAATTTCACGGCTGGTTTCTGACGAATCTCGGCCCGCAGGCTCCCAGAATGCCTACCTCGTCAAGAGGAAGTCGGGCTCGGCTCCCCAGTTCTCGCGGGATCCCCTCAACCTGCTGAACGTGCACGCCCGCAAGGTACGGCTCGAATAACGACGAAATCCGAAGGAGGAATGGTTCGCTGACTGAGGGATACAGTACGCCGGCTTTGCCAACGCCAAGGTACGACTGACCGAGCACGATTTTGGGCGAGGCGAGGAGGAGACGGCGGAAATGGAACAAGGAATTGCGAGCTAACTCGACTGCTCAGGCCATCGGCGTTGCTGCCAACGAGAAGGGCGGCGTCCAGGTCATCAGCAAGAAGCCCGCGTCGGCCAACAAGCCCGCGTCGAACCTCTACACTGTCACCTACGGCGGCAACAAGTCTGGTCGCAAGTCAGTGGGAACCCGTCCGGGTCGAAACGGACCTGAAGATGATATTTTGCTGACATCCCCTCCCCCCTCCTCAACAGGACCTACAAGGCCGTTGCCCGCCAGGCGGCTACCAACGGCTACCGCGCCGATCTCCGTGCGGCCGCCGTGTCCCGCGCCAGCGCCCTCCGCCGCGCGCAGAGGCCCGCCAAGCCCGAGCCCGAGCAGAAGCTGCGCGGCGCTGCCGCCAAGAAGGCCGCTGCCAAGCAGTAGACGGGTGTTGGTTGTGGTTGAGGGTTTGTGAAAGGCGAAAGCCGGGAAAGGTGCTGCTGCCACTCTTATGTGTTGTTGTTGTCGAGCCCGCACACGGTCTCCCACCGAGGAGAGAGCGCACAAACAGACGCTGGGGATGGGAATGTGCGGGGGGCATGGCAAAACGAACGGGACGGAAACAGGGGACGGCGTTGTTGTTGCCGGAAAACTTGCATTCAGGAACGGCCACGGCGTTTGATATCCAGAGAAATCCAACCAAACTCAAGCGGGGCGGGTTGTCTCTCTTGCCAGCCCCCGGGACGGTGTGGTGTTGCGGCACAATACATGAATAAGGGGCGGACCCGTGCCCATCTGCTGCCATGCCAAGCCTCTTTCTGTGTCTTGCCTTGCCTGCTTTGCCTTGCCTTGCCTCCATGCTCTTCTTGAGGGGCCAGGGGCGGGGGAGGAGCCCACTTTTTGCATGACGGGATCGGGACCAGATATCGGGAAGCTCGCGCTGATCCAGTAGAGTGGAGGGGCGGCGCGGCGGGCTTCGGCGGAGGGGCTCGGGTAGAGGCATTGTACCCGGTCCCGCCCGATCTCGCCGCCCAAGACATCCCGAGTGCCGGGCCTCGGATTGGCATATGCGCGCGCGCGCGCGCCTGGGCCGGGAGCGGAGCGCGGGAGACGGGTTTGGCTGATGGCGGTAGGGGAGGTTGGGTGGGGGATGGGGATGGATGCGGTGAGTCTCAAGGTGAGTGTGGCTGGCCGGGCTGTCTACCGTACCGCACGAAGCTACAGTATTACCTACATTACGTACGGGTTTACGCGAGGGGTTTCGAGGGGCCATCCACTCCAGCCCAGCCAGTCCACCCAGGCCAGACAGAGCAAAGCAGAGCAGCCTAAATTTAGCTTGGCCCTGGGCTGTTGTGTCATGGCAACCAGCAGCATGTGCATGTGTCGTCTGGCTGTTCGACCGACGCACCGAATTGAGCCGGAAGCCCCTCCCCTCTCCTCGTCTCATTTCTGTGGCGGTGCCCGCGCGGAGCAGACGCGGGGCAGGGCGGGGCGGGTAGATGCGTTTGCGCGGGCTTGGCTTGGCTGCGGTGATGAGGCAGATAGGGAGACCGTGGAGGGGGGATCGGGGGACTGGGGTGACTATGCGGGCAACCTCAGCCATGGTCAGTGGATTTGTTCGTGGCTGGGGGGTTGATGGGGGTGATAGATTCCATGGAGAGTGTTATTCATGGCTGATCCTGTTGCCATCTCGAGGGGAATGATATCAGCCCGTCGACCGAGGCTGGCGGGAGAGACGCTGCTGGCGACTGCCGTTTGCTCCCGGCCCCCGAAGGGGCTAAGGTGATCCCGATGGGCACTGTCTGTTTACCCAATGGCAAACGAGTGCGTAAATTTTGGAGGGGGAATGGGGGGGCATTGGGGGGGAGGGACGTTGGGGGGAGGAAAAGGGGACCTTGCCCCACGACGACCCCGCCGATTCTACTTAAGCTGCCAAGCTCCGCCCCGACTCATCATCACGACATCGTGTTCTCCCCATCTCCCGTTCTCCGTCCTCTTCCCGTGCTGCTGTGCTTGACCGTTGCATCGTTTCCCAGGTAAATAGCCCAATTGTTGTTGTTTTTTGGTCCTTTTGAGGTTGGAGGAAGAGTGAGCTTCCAGGGCGCGCGTGAAGCTGACTGACTGGCTCCGTTTGGAAATCAGTTGCCCCTCCATACCCCGCGTCACGCTCGATCCCTCATCCCACCGCCAAAATGGTCAAAGCTGGTAAGCCATCCGGACCCCTCCAGCATCGCCTCAACCGCCAGCGCTCTGACCCTCTCCGCGACAGTTGTTGCCGGCGCCTCTGGCGGTATTGGACAGGTACATTTTCCTGGGGAGAAGAAGAGGGCGTCTAGCCACGACACGTCCGCAGCCACTGACCCAATCCGCCGCAGCCTCTGTCGCTGCTCCTGAAGCTCTCCCCGCTCGTTGACGAGCTCGCCCTCTACGATGTCGTCAACACCCCCGGCGTCGCTGCCGACCTGTCGCACATCTCCTCCAACGCCGTAAGTAGACTGCCGCCCTCGTAATGCTCAGCGGCATCATGACCTGACACGCCGCTCGACAGAAAACCACCGGCTACCTCCCCGCCAACGACGGCGCCAAGGCCGCCTTCAAGGATGCCGACATTATCGTCATCCCCGCCGGCATTCCCCGTGCGTGATACCATACACCGCGGCCCCCCACCCCCGGATGGACTCCCACTGACACTCCCTCGCAGGCAAGCCCGGCATGACCCGTGACGACCTGTTCAACATCAACGCCGGCATCGTCAAGGGCCTGATCGAGGTGGCCGCCGAGGTCGCCCCCAAGGCCTTCATCCTGGTCATCTCCAACCCCGTCAACTCGACCGTGCCCATCTCGGCCGAGGTCCTTAAGGCCAAGGGCGTCTTCAACGCCCAGCGCCTGTTCGGCGTCACCACCCTCGACATTGTCCGCGCCGAGACCTTCGTCGCCGAGATCGCCGGCAAGGCCAACCCCCAGCAGCTCACCGTGCCCGTCATCGGCGGCCACTCGGGCGAGACCATCGTCCCGCTCTTCAGCAAGGTCACCCCGGCCGTGACCATCCCCGACGACAAGTACGATGCGCTCGTCAACCGCGTCCAGTTTGGCGGTGATGAGGTCGTCAAGGCCAAGGATGGTCTTGGCTCGGCTACCCTCTCGATGGCCTATGCCGGTTACCGGTGAGTTCCACAGTGTCTTGGCCGTTTGGCACGCGTACGCAAGATGCTGACTATCTCTAGCTTCGCCGAGAAGCTCCTCAAGGCTGCCGCCGGCGCCAAGGGCCTCGTCGAGCCCAGCTACGTCTACCTTCCCGGCGTCCCCGGCGGCAAGGAGATCCAGGAGAAGACGGGCGTCGACTTCTTCTCGGTGCCCATCGAGCTCGGCGTACGTTTCCCCCCCTGAACTCGGACGACATGGCATGCTAATATCGCACCAGCCCAACGGCGCCGAGCGCGCCGTCGACATCCTCGGCGAACTCACCGACAAGGAGAAGACCCTGCTTGAGGCGGCCGTCAAGGGCCTCAAGGGCAACATCGAGAAGGGCATCCAGTTCGCCCACAACCCTCCCCAAAAGTGAATAACACACTCTCTCCCCAGTTCGTGATGGCGTGATTTTTTTCCCCTTTTCCTTTTTAATGAATGATCTTGGGCCTACCGGGTTGGGCGGCAGTTGCTGTGCTACGAGGATACTGCACTGCGATTGATGATGGCTGCTGCAGTTTGCCGTGGACGGTAGACCAAAAATAGAAATGACCTTGACCTCTTTTTTTTTCTCTCCTCGCTCGTTTTTGGTTGAGAGTCGGTGGCTGATTGGTTGTTTTTTGCTGGTACAGGTTGTAAGAGGTTGAACGTGGCGGCCTATTCTCCCCTCCCTGATCCTGCCTACGTACCGAGATTGTGTCTCGTTCTCGAGCTGCTGAAATGCTGAGAGACGTGGGGGGCGTGCTATGTACGGCTGACCCCTGAGTCTTGGGGCGTGGCGGCTACCGGCCCAATCATACAAACAGGTAGTGTGTGGTTTGGGGGTGGGTAGTGAGACATGTTGTGGAAGTGGGACGGGAAGGGGAGAGGGGGGTTAGGAGGTTGGATGAAGAATAAAAAAAATATACCAAAAACAACCGACCGTTAGGGTTTGATACTGTATGTGAGGGCGAGTTGAACAAGACATATTACAAGGTTTGTTATGCGAGTGTGTTTGTTGTACACTTCGCTGCCTCGGAATTAATTAACACTGGGTCAGTCGCTTCCTTTAACCCGCTCGCCAACTTTAACCCCAACGCCGTACGCCGTCTCCTACCCTGTCTGTCTAGCTGCGGTAGTATATATGCCAGGTGAATTGCAGGCGTAAAACCATGGCCCGGATCCAAAGCGAACTCTGTTCGTCGATTCGTCGGCTCCTCCCCGCGTTTGGCGTCTGCGCGTCTATGATCGACCGATGCTGCAATCCTGTTTGGTTCTGCTTCCTTCCCGCTTCGCTTGGTTGGTTGGTGGTGGGGTTCAGGAAAGGTCATCCTAATACACCCGCTAACTCATGGTATCCTTCCCAAAGGGATGGTACGCCACTCATTTATCTCCCCCCCACCCCGTCTTTTTCAAACGTCCCAGCAACGAGGCAAAGATTATGACTTGACCCCCGCTACTCCCGGCGCCGCCCCTGCCCCCGCTGCAGCAGACGCGACAGTCTTGATCTGGAAGACGGCGCCAGGCAGCTCGCTGGTCTCGGCATGGACTGTTGCTGTGATGCCGAGGGCGGCGAGGGCGCCGCGGACGATGCCGCAGGGAAACCAGAGGAACTGTGCATTTCCGTTAGTTAGGTTATTTGTTTTGTTGCGTGTCAGGGGAGGGGGAGGGGGGTTGTGGTGAGGTGTTGATGGAGGGGGATGGAAGGGGAGGAACAGGGACGAAACGGGGAGGGATATGCTGGGGGACAGAGAGGGGATAGAAAGAAGAGGGGCTTACCGGCTGCGCGCGAATAACCGCCTGGCTGCTAACCTCGGCGCTCATGCGGGAGAAGGGGCGGAAGGCGTTATCGGTGAGGACGTAGACTCCCTGGTGGGTGATGTTAACTCTCTCCAAGAATACATACTGTGAGAGAACACGGGCATACTCTATGGTTCGTCTTCAGATTGTCAATCTGCTTCCGGAACACCAACGTCCAGAGGTCTTTGCAGAGGAACTTGATGACGTCGAGCGTGTCGTTGAAGCGCGGGCGGTCGCGCGAGAACCTGCAGTTGCGGTTAGCCGGGGGTTGGGCGATTAACGGCGTGCCTCCTCATCATGTGCCTCCCATCACTGCCCTCCCAT
>MU855497.1:0-17975 GCA_033296695.1 Staphylotrichum tortipilum | reverse complement strand
CCCCCCCCCCCCCCCCCCGTCATGACCCTCCGATCACAACCCTCCGATCACGATCTCCCCTCATGACCCTTTCCTTACGAACCCCGATTGCAACCCTCCCCTACTCCTCTCCCCCCATCCTCTATCCTCCCCTCCCCCCCCCCCCCCCCCCCCCCTCCCCCCCCCTTCCCACATCGACCTCCATGGCGTCCCGGAGACTCGCTCTGAACCTGTCGCAGGGCCTTCGCGGCCGCGCTGGAGGGCTCGCCGTGCCGTTCAGGCGAGGCCTCGCAACTCCCCACCACTCGCCCGCGGCCAAGGTCGAGTCCACAACACTCAGCAATGGCCTGACCGTGAGAGCTCCCGCCGCCATCGTCAATTGACCCTCGCCCGCCCGTCGCTGACCCCCTCCCTCCCCTCCAGGTCGCCTCCCAGTACTCGCCCTTCGCCCAGACCTCGACCGTCGGCGTCTGGATCGATGCCGGCTCCCGCGCCGAGACCGCCGAGACCAACGGTACCGCCCACTTCCTCGAGCATCTCGCCTTCAAGGTACGGCCCTGCGAGTTGCGAGTTACAAGTCGCGAGCTTGGAACCCCTCCCCCGGAGCTCCAGCGCATGGCCCAGACACCCGACTGACCGGATTCACTCGTCGAAACAGGGCACCTCGAGGCGGACGCAGCACCAGCTGGAGCTCGAGATCGAGAACATGGGCGCCCACCTGAACGCCTACACCTCGGTTCGTCGAGCCTCAGCCAGATTCCCGGGCACCTCTGTCGGCCGCTAACCCCCCCCGCGCAGCGCGAGAATACCGTCTACTTCGCCAAGGCCCTCAACGAGGACGTCCCCCAGTGCGTCGACATCCTCCAGGACATTCTCCAGAACTCCAAGCTCGAGGAGGCCGCCATCGAGCGCGAGCGCGATGTGATCCTGCGCGAGTCGGAGGAGGTCGCCAAGCAGCTCGACGAGGTCGTCTTTGACCACCTGCACGCCACCGCTTACCAGGGCCAGCCCCTGGGCCGCACCATCCTCGGCCCCCGCGAGAACATCCGCGACATCACCCGCACCGAGCTCTCCAACTACATCAAGAGCAACTACACGGCCGACCGCATGGTTCTCGTTGGCGCTGGCGGCGTCCCCCACCAGAAGCTCGTCGAGATGGCCGAGAAGCACTTCGCCGGGCTCCCCGCCAAGGGCCTCACCACCAGCGCCTCCATCCAGTCCAAGCAGAAGCCCGACTTCATCGGCTCCGATGTCCGCATCCGCGACGACACCATTCCGGCCGCCCACATCGCCATTGCCGTCGAGGGTGTCAGCTGGGACGACCCTGACTTCTTCACCGCCCTGGTCACCCAGGCCATCGTCGGTAACTACGACAAGGCGCTCGGCAACGCCGCCCACCAGGGCAGCAAGCTCAGCAACATTGTCCACCACAACGACCTGGCCAACAGCTACATGAGCTTCTCCACCAGCTACAGCGACACTGGGTAGGTTTCTTCCCTGGGGGGGTGTGGGTGTCAAGGGGAGCAAAAGGAGGCTTGCTAACCCGGTGCGCAGTCTCTGGGGCATCTACATGGTGACGGACAAGCTCACCCAGGTCGACGACCTGGTGCACTTTGCCCTGCGCGAGTGGTCGCGCCTGTCGGGCAGCGTCGGCGCCGCCGAGGTTGAGCGCGCCAAGGCCCAGCTCAAGGCGTCCATCCTGCTGTCGCTCGACGGCACCACCGCCGCCGCCGAGGACATTGGCCGCCAGATCGTCAACACGGGCCGCCGCCAGAGCCCCGGCGAGATCGAGCGCATCATCGACGCCATCACCGAGAAGGACGTCATGGAGTTCGCCAACAAGAAGCTCTGGGACCAGGACATCGCCATCAGCGCCGTCGGCAGCATCGAGGGCCTCTTCGACTACACGAGGATCCGCGCCGACATGAGCAGGAACATCTAGAGTTTGCGGGGGGCGTAGACGGGGGGAAAAGGAGTGACGGTTCGCTGGTCGGTCGGTCGGTCTGTTGGTTCGCGCGCGTGGGTCAGGTCACGTCGAGAAAGAGGGGGAGCGAGAGTGGTGGGTGGCGCCCGGGTTCAGTGTATTATAATCGGTGTTGCGTCCGAGCCCAACACGACTGTACTGTAGGGGCCAGGCGGGTAGACATAGATCAATCGATCCTGCTTCTTTTGTTTAGGTCGGCTTGCGCTTGTATCTGGGGCTGGGTGAGTAGTGGATGAGGCGTTGGTGGGCAACGGTCATGATAGACTCGGTTGCCATGGGGAGATGCCTGCTCCCAACAGTTTCAAGCCGCCCCTATTGCAATACCATGCGACAGCTTTGAGGGATGGCCTGGCCCGGCGAGGTTCCCGTTCACTCTCTGCCCCTTCTGACGATGCTGGAACCTTGACCTGACAACCCCCGACTAGGGGGAACACTTGACTATTGTGGTGATTGACATCCTCTCGGCGATTTCGTGTATCAAACAATACACCCCGGCAGCTTCAACCACGAGCTGGGGGGGGAGGGGGAGAACAGTTGTTTGAGTTTGGACTGCCGTCTTGAATCGTTAACGTCAAACCCAAGTTGTGCCCTTGGCGCTGCGCTCCTGCCCGCCCTGGGAAGGGACTGTACTCGGCCCCTTTCCTTGTTTTGTTTTTCTTCCATCTCTAGGGGAGAGCCAAGGGCCCTCACGTTCTTGGTGGGTGGGTATCCCCTAATCTCTCTTTACGGCGCTGGGAGGATCGTACCACGCGTATCACGCCGCCCAGAGAGATTGGTATGGTTAGGTTCTCTTCTCTTTTCTCTTGCTGGTAACTGATGGGTTGATTCACGGGGTGTGGCGGGTGACAGAGGGTGGACGGGGTGGTCATGGGTTCGTGCTGGGAGGACCGTACTGACGAGAGATATTGGTGTGGTTAGGTTCTCTTATCTCTTGCTTGATGATAACTGATGGGTTGGTTTACACAGGAGAGGTAACAGAGGGGTGGACGGATGGTCATGGGTTTGCGCTGGCTGGCTGTGTAGCCGGTGTTGGTGATGCCTGGTAGTGGAGATGCCTGGGAACGGTGACGGTGTTGGTGACTATCAGGTTTGGGAGTTACACTGTTGAGTTCTGAAGAGTGTTGAATGTGACAGTCACAGTCACAGTCACGGCATTGGTGAGGGTGAATCTTTGGCCTGGATGGATGTTGCCATATCTGGGCGGACTCGGGTTTGCTGATTCGTTGTCTTCGGTTTGGGTGCTGCTGGGTTGAGCCTTGATGGGGGTTGGTTGTCACGAAGCATGGTACGTATGAGAGCAAGGAAGTGGGTGAGAATGAGCGAAACTCACTGGAGCTGTAGTAAGTCTCAGTCAGGGGCGGCTGGTATCTAGCCTCGCCCACTCATCAAGCCCAGTCAGCAGAAGCTCGCTGAACCCGTTTGGCCATGACGCACCCCCATGCCCAACCGTAAAGGGCTCTCTTGAGCATGTTTGAGATCCAGGCATTATTTCTCCTTACCGGGTGTCGCATCGCCACATGGCTCTCACTCGAAAAATTCCCTGTGCCTTCCGGCGTGGTACACACCGACGGCATCCCTCGAGGTGTACGACTGAGGCCAGGCTCAAAACGAGGGGGGGGGGGTGTAGATTGTTGTGCCACCAGGCAGGGCAGGTCTGATATCGCGATCGTGGTCTGATATGATGATGCCCATGGAGTTGCCCATCCAGCAACAGCCCTCCATCCATCCCTTCCCGAAAACGGCACACACACCAGGACACAACCCAAAACGAAATCAGGCTTCCACTGCGGGCAACAAACCGAACGACCATGCAGGCACCGTTGCATCGCATCAGCCACCGCGCTGACGCAACGCGGCGATCGAATTATGATGGGCGAGTGAGTGAGTGGTGCGGAACCACACAGCACGCACCACGCAGCACAGCAACACAACGGCAGCAGAGCAATCACTTTGGAACAGAACAGGGAAAAAACCGTTTTCTTGGTTCGAGGAGGAGAAGGGGTCATGAGGTGCCCCGCCGCGGCACTTGGCTCTTGGCCGGGGTGACACCAACACGCTACACTGCAGGGCGGGAGCAAGCGGCGGGCGTGGCGGTTGAGGAAGGTGGTGGTGGGTGGGAGGGAGGTGTGGTCTTGGACTCATGGATGGTGGTCTTGGTGGTGTGATCATCGCACCGCTACTGGCGCTTGGCTGTGTGGCCGTCTTGTCAAAGGCTGTGGGAAAGCCGAGCTTCCCGTGGTTGGGTGCAGCCAGTTTGAAGCCGTTCCGTGACCTACAAGGGCTCGCAAGCCTTGCCTTGGGCGCTGACTTGGCGGCGGAAAAGGCGGTGATGTTTCGGCATCGGATCAGGATCAGAGTTGCTTTTCTTGTGGAGCGCAGGGGAAGGGCTTGATTGCATTGTATCACCGGCCTGGCCTGACGTGTCGCTGTGTCAAAAGAGGTGCAAAATGGGGGATGCAGACTGCCGAGATAATGGGGTTGTGTGCTCGTTCGACGAGGTTTAACTCCGACCGACTTGTATTCCTCCGCCCGAGGAACCCGCGAGCGGTGAGGCGAGCAGGGAATTCGGCATGTTTCGGGACTCTTTTGCCCGTTGTCTTTGTTGTCGCCCGCCCATGTGGCCTGGCGTGGTTTTGGTGGAGGGCATGGCCTCGCTGACGGAGCCTGGGCACGCATCCGGGGACGTCCATGGCGGGGCGATGCTGCTTGTTCGCGGGGGAGAGGTGGAGAAAAGTCGGGAGGGCCGGCGAGGAGGAAGCCCGGATGCTCGGGTGTTGCCACCTCCAGAAGGTCGTGGCTGTTCAGGCCTGGCTTGGGGGCGGCCAGGTGAGCTTCACAGGGCGCTGTTAGTGTGCTGCATCGACGCCATCATGCCGACCAGGCCCACGCAGTCAATCATCAAAGCGAGCGACAGTCAGCTGCTGACCGAGTTTTTGCTCGCCAGGGCTGATCGTGGCGACCATCGAAGCACCTCGGCGGATCGTCGTCATGGAAGGGGCGGTTTGGGGAGGCTTTTGGAGACGCTAAGCTAATGTCGAGCTGAACGCCCCAATAAGCAACACCCATCCGATCAGGGTCGCCGGGCGGGAGACCCAGAGACCCTGCGCGGCCGTCTCCATCTCATCCGGGCCGACCATGGCCTTTGAGGGGTTTTGACGAACGAGGGGCATCTGGGGTGAGGATGCGGTCATGGCCAAGCAGCTGCGTGCTAGTTCCAGACACTTCATCCACCACCCTGCAAGCCAACGCCATGCAAGCCAACGCCATGCAAGCCAACGCAAGGATCAGGTCGATCTCAGGGGATCTGCCGTGATAACAAAGATGCAGACATTGGCTGCCGTGCGACGCAGCAGCCAGTGAGCTCGCGGGCTGCGGTAGTGCCATTTCCTGTTACGAACCACAACACGATCGCTGACGAAACAGGCGGGCAGATGATACTGGACCGTGGTCGTTGGTGTGGATAACGATCGAGGCATCGCGCCGTGGTCCGTCTGATGCCTCCCAACTGAGCAGGACGCGGCCTGTCTGTGCGGGAATGCTAACTTTGGGTATGGGCTGCGCGACTGCTCCAACCGTGCGTGCGGGTCGGAGGCTAGTACTGTCATTGCCTGTGGGAGCGCGTATTGCGCGTCGGCGACGGCGGCTCCCAAGAAGTTGTGATATAGGCTGTACATCCTACTGAATAATAAACGGCCGCTTTGAATTTCGTTCCATTCTCGGTTCTTGCTGTATTATCAAAGGGAACCCGCCAAAGGGACCAAGATGGGCCTCCCCGTTCTGCTCCATCAGCTCGCGCAGAGTAAACCCCGGCGAGGGCTGCTTCCTGGCGTTCCGGATCCAATCCGCCCGCTGCTCCATCCTCAGCCTGTCCAGCAATCGGCAGCTGACTATCAGCTCCGTCTCCGCGGGCAGGGGGTCATCATTGTCGGTCGACGTCCCCAGCGCGCCGAGAATACCCCCCCGTAGGCCCACGAGCCACGGGTGCACCGTCGAGACGTAGTCGTGCACCGTGACAAAACCACCCCCCTCACCCTCACCCTCGCCGACCCCTCCCGTCCCCCTCACAACAACACTAACCCCCCCCTTAACTGCCGGCGGCCTCGCCGCACCACAACCATGACACACACCCCTCCCCTGCGCCACGTACTCAGCAAGCCGATTATCCTCCACCTGACACTCCCAATGCCGCTCCTCCCACTCCCGCTCCCACTCACTCACATCCCACATTTGCACCACAATCTCCGACACCTTGGGCTCGCTGATGGGCCGCTTCGACACAGGGTGCCACGCGCCCGCCGCCGCGTCCCAGTACGGCACGAGCACGTCCGGGTCTGGGTGTTTCGGCCCCGCGGCCATGACGGCCAGGCCGCTTGTCTCGAGGGCCGCGGGCGTGTCGGCGTTGAGCGGCCAGAAGAGGAGTTTGAGGCCTTCGGGGTTGGGGGAGATGAATTGTTTGGTTGCACTCAGGGCGGCGTGGGTGGAGTAGGGTGGTTGTTGGGGAACGTTTGCTAGGGAGGCCATCTTGTTAAAGTTTCAGGGTAATTAGGCGGCTGTGGGAACGGGTGTGAATGATGTTTGGTTCTGAGTTGTATTGTTATTTTGTGATGTGTTGTTGTTTGGATTGCATGAGACAAATCGCGAGTCGGAAACTTAAAGTGAGGGAGGGTAGAATTTTTGACCGAGTTGTGACGGAGGCTGCCAGACTCAGAGTCTTGCAGCGCTCCGCCAAGCTGTCCTCTAGTGATGACCCAGGTTACCTCGGGATGGCGATCGCCGCCACCCCCATATCTCCTGTGCCTGGCACGCAGCCGGCATCCTTTCTCTCTCTCCTCTCCTCAGCTTTAGATTAATTGGAAGACCGTGGTTTCTGCTGTGCCGTTCTCCAGTGCCATGCCCCATAACCGCGCGAACCCTCACAGGCGGGGAGTGTTGTGAATATGTACGGAGGTACATGTACAAGTACCTCCTCCTCCTCCTGCTGTGATGGTGTTGAGAAGTGCAAGGGAGCCTGCCTCGGGCGGCCCCTCCAAAACAAAACAGCATCTGAACTCCAACCTCCGTGGATTGCGCCGAGCGTGTGGTAGATCAACTCTCATTGCCTTAGGTTTCAACCGTGGGCGCACGCTGCATGACGGGGCCAATTTCACACATCTCAAATCCACGAGGTAGGATCGCCGTCTCCCTCTGTTTCCGTGCCACCCTCGGAAGATAAATTCAGGCACAAGCACAGGCGGCGGCAATTTGGAAGCTGATGCGTGCTGCGGCTCATAAAACAAAAGTGTGGGTTCGCCGATATGAGAAAGGGAGACGTCGTCATGCCATCATCGGGTTCTAGAAGTGCGCATTCCATTTTGCGGTTTTCCAAGGCTCCATTTTCGTTGTCTTGACAGAATGGCAAACTTTCATCCTCGTCTCTGGGTCTGGTCCCAACGGAGGAGCAGCTCCCCGCCCCCGAGCTGGCTCTTGGGCTCAACTGCCGCTCGTCGCGAGGTTTCAGAAGGTCAATGTTCCGCGACGCTGCCGCATTGGGTTAGAGGCGGGCATCCCGCTCTCGCTACCCGCCTGGTAATTTTCGCCGCCATCTCGCTGAGCCGCCGAAGGACCGAGAGCCATGTTCATGTCGAGTCCATGCCCGAATTCGTCCAACAAGAACGGCGGGCGAGCGGGATTGGAAGCAGTGCCGGATGTGGTAACAAAGTCGTTGTCTACTCAGATCGAAAGCGCGTCATCGGGCTGTCGAGGCAGACCCCCGAGGCATCGCGATGAGGTGGGTCGCGCTGAATTGAAGCACCTGAGGGTGAGATCAGAGAGAGCCAAGTAAGATCAGGTGAAAATGGAATCTTGATTGCTGGGGCTGCGTATCTGGAATCCGTGCCGTGGCCATGCCACAGCGGCGCGCCATTGGCTGTGTGACCTCACAGGCTCACACACTGACGAGTCGCCTCGCCTCTTCTTTTGGTGGTGATCGGGGCTTGCCCAGCCCATGCCCCATGCCCCATGGCCCCCCTGCTCCATCCCGCTTGTTCCGGACCCCCGCCAGACTCCAGCCCCCCTTGCCCCCTGCCATCATCCTGTCCGTGCATTGGAAGGACCCGCCCCACACAACACGCCCACTCCCTGCGTCTCTCTACGTCTCGCTGCTGCACATCGACTCAGCCCGCCTCCCCACTCGCCCACTCGCCTGGCCCCAGTCCTGGCCGCCTGCAGTCTCGCCCAGCACCCAAGCAGCCAAGCGGGCACCCACCCAAACACCCAAGAAACGGGCAAAGCGATGGTCTGTGTGGGTGGTCCCCCCTCTAACAATTTTTCCCTCACTCGCCCACTCGCCCAGCGCCCAGCCCACTTGCAGCGCTTGCAGCCCACCCGCACGCAGCCAGCCCCAGAGAACCAGAACCACTTCAAGATCCCCTTTGTCCCCCCCAATCCATTTCTCCACTTTCTTGAGCTCAAGTCATCTGCCCGACTCCGTCGGCCCCATCAACCAAGTGTCTCCCAGCCTTTTTGAGGGATTCACTTTCGACTCGACTCGACTCGACTCGACTCGGCTTGCAACCGGCTGCACCTGCATCCGACCGACCACCTTGGCCATTCCCGTGTGGGTTGGCAAGAGGAAGAAGGAGGCCCGTTGTCTTCATTTCCCGCTGTGGTCCCCCCCCCCCCCCCCCCCCCCCCCCCCCCCACCGGGCCTGTATCGCGACTCTCAACGACAATCGCCTGATGGACGCCCTGCGCCCTTGAATTCGCCCCAGTCGCCACCGATCGATCAAGGTCTCCGGCAATATGGTATTCCTCAATTTCGCCGTCGTGGATGCGGCGCGGGTTGTTGCCAGGCAAACGGCCGAGACGGCCGTGACGGCCATCGTCCAGGCCACCGACGCCGCATCATCGGCTGCCGTGACCTCGCCCCCAGCGACCATCCTCTCGTCCGCTGCGGCGAGCCCAACGACAACAGAGAGCAGCACCCTTGCCAACGGCAGCGGCTCGAACGGTGGAAGTTCGAACAACAACAACAACTCGGGCGGCAACTCGAATTCGCTCTTGTTCTTCGTCGCGCTAGGATTCGGCGTCGTCTTCACCAATCTTTGGTGAGTAATGGCCTACGGTTATTGATGGGGGGAGGGGGGGGGATGCGGGTTGTTGCCGAAGGAACGTCGTCTGACACCAGACAGGATCATTGTTGGCGTCAAGTACTGCTTCAGGTACAATGCGCGGAATCGCCAGCTGCGCAACGAGGATGGCGAGCCCATCAACATGGAGAACATGCCTCGCCCGCATCGCCGGCGGAGGGAGAAGAAACTGATGCCCATTGACGAGGTCAACGAGAAGTTCCCCATGGTCAAGTACAAGACATGGGTTTCTAGCCGCGCACAAGAAGGATTGCCAACCCGGGGTGGTGTGACGGCCCCCACGAGCAGGCCAAACAGCATCCGGGATGCCGATGGCATCGCCCAGGACCTCGCGCCCAAGGAGCGCATGTCGACCGACGAGCGGCCTACGACGAGTGCGGCACCAGTGACAACACCGACGAAACCGGAATCCGAGACGGCCTCCAAGGCCGTCCCTCAGAGCGAGGAGAAGCCCGAAGTGCACAGTCCCCAGCACGCACCCAAGGAGAGCACCTCAAGTACTGTGGGCGGTGCCCCGCGGGCGTCAGTTGAGTCCCATCGCGACGCGGAGGGCGCCATGGCTCAGAAGCACATGAGCCAGATCTCGCACGACGACGAGGAGGAGGACGAGCACATCGACGCCGCCCTCCCGCCCGAGTGCATGGGGACATCGGGCGACACCTGCGCCATCTGCATCGACACCCTCGAGGACGACGACGACGTGCGCGGCCTGACGTGCGGCCACGCCTTCCACGCCGCCTGCATCGACCCGTGGCTGACGACCAGGAGAGCGTGCTGCCCGCTGTGCAAGACTGACTACTACACCCCGAAGCCTCGTCCTCCGCCCCCAGAGGGCGCTGCCGACGGCACCACCGGCGTCGTCCAGGTCAACCTCTCAAGCAACTCGCGCAGCAATGACCGGATCAACCTGCCCAGCCGGCCCCGGCAGGCCCTTTTCATCTTTGGCCGGATAGACCAGACGAACCAAAGGGCGGATGGCCGCTCGCGGATGAGGGACGCTCGCGGCCAACAGCAACCGAGGACGAGCCCCTCACCGCCCGCCCCGGCCTCGCCGGCGGAAGCCCCCAGCGGCGGTGGCAATTTCTTCTCCGGGCTGAGGAACGCATGGCCCGGGTTCCGCGTCGCCAGGACGCAGAGCAACGAGGCTGGTTCCGACGCGGCGGCGGCGGCGACGACAACAACACCCTCGCAGCTGGAGGCGGGCGTGGCGCGGAATTCGCAAAGATAGAGCGCAATTTCACTCGACAGCTGATTTGATTGCCTTTTTACCAACTACCTATCTACCTACCACTACATATCGATACCCCAGTTCTCACTCTCGAAGAAACCCGCTGTACATTGCACCCGTGGTCCACGAAACGACTTGCGCCGCACTGCCGCTTGCGATGTCTCATCTCATTGATTGTTTGGTGGTGGTTTGATCATGGATCGGTCAGTCATCTACCGCCCGATTTGGCACCGGCCTCGCCGCCGCCGCCGTGCCTGCGAGGTAAACACCCGGAAGGAAGACGCCACCACCGCCGCTCGGACGCCAGGGCCTCTGGCGGCAAACGGCCGGGACCACGCCACATCCCCGGCCCGCGGGCAGGTACACCGACCGACCGAGGACCGCGGTGTTGGAGCGCGGATGCTCGAGCCGTGAAAAGCACGAAGTCAGGCGGTGGATCTCTCCGGCCGATAACTCGGCATCTACCTACTCCGTATTGTTTTTTGTGTTTTTGTTTTGCTGTTTTGTTTTTGTTGTTATCTGCCGCTCGGTCCCCCCGCGTTGCATAGCACATCTGGCTTTTCGTTCTGTTTTTCTATCTGCTTATTTATGCTGTCTAGTTATATGGGATTTGGGGTTTGGGTTTTCTCCTTTTTGGGGAGGGGTTTGGGCGGGTGGGCTCGTTGGCTTGCCTGGCCCTTTGATAGCATGGAGTTTATTTGGGATGTTCTTTTTGGGATGGGATTGATTGTTTATGGGTTGGTTCGGGGGTGGATGGATGGGGTGGGATGGCTGATTGCTTGATGGATTGGGCGATGGGTGGTGATGGTTTGGATGGGATTGGGATGGAGTGAGATGGGTGGGCGGTTTAGATGCCCAAGGGAGAGTATTTGCGTTGGTTTAAGGCGGGATGGGGGTTGATGTGTATCTGAGCTGGGGATGGGATGCGCGAATGAATATAGTCGGTTGGACTGTGAACGGTTGAGCCTCGCTCTGACGTGATTGTCTTGAAGTGATCTTGATCTTCCGGTGTGGCACTGAGGTTTGAGTGCTACCTACCCAACTCAACTGATGCAGGCACTCACCCCAAGACTACGTCGGAATACAAAAATACCTGGCCCTCACCTCAGAGATACTTCCCACTCGAAAACCGCCCCGAAAAATTCGCCGCCCGGTTCAACAACTCCTTGCGCTGCGAGTTGTTGATCCGCCCGCCCACCTTCATGTCCTTCTCCCAGTTGAACGCCCGCTTGCTCGGGTCGTCCTCCTCGTCGTCGTCCTCTGCCGCGCCGCCGTTCTTTGCCCCCCACTTGTCGCCATCTCCCCTGCCAGGCGCACCGCTACTCCCGGCGCCTGCCGTCCTCTTCCCGGCCGCCCGTGCAGCTTGGTGCTCTTCCACAAGGCTTTTGCCGCGCGTCTGCTCGACGTAGGAGCGGACGCGCGCCTGGTCCACCTTGTTCTTGCCGTCGCTACCGCTGCTGGCGTCAGGCCGGCTGCCGCCCCCGGGCTGCGGAGATGGGTTGTTGGGGTCCTCGCGGCCCAGCACGGCGTTGGCGAGCCGGCGGGCCTTCTCCTCGGGCGTCTCGGTCCAAATCGAGCTGACGCCGGCGGGCTTGCCGTCGGTTGCGGCGCGCGGCCCGCTCGCGAACTTGCGCGCCTTGAGCTTGGTCGGGTCGGGCGCGGTGCGGCCGCCGCCGGCCGGGGGTGGCGCGAGCATCCAGTCGTCGCGCTTCGGCACCGCGGGCTCGGCGCTGCTGGACTGGGCAGGGCGGGCGGCGGCGGCGGCGGCCCCCGCGCGGGAGGCTGCTGCTGAGCCGGGGAGGGCTGGACCCCAGTCGTCGTCGGAGTCGTCGTCGGAATCGGGGCCGGTGGGCGGGCGCTCGGAGAGGGGTGCTGGTGGTGGCGCTGGGCCGAGGACGCGCTTGGGAGGAGGCGCGGGGCCTGCTTTAGTTGGGGGAAGAGCGGGGCCTACTCTAGTCGGGGGAGGTGCCGGGCCGGCCGCGTCGGAGTCGGAATCGTCGTCAAGGGGGATCTCGTCATTGTTTGATGCCGTGCCGGTTGGCGGTAGGGATCGGCCTATCGACGGGTCTATCGACGGGCCTATCGAGGGCGCCAATCTAGAAGGCCCCTTCGCTGTGCTGACTGCCGAAGCAGGCGCTCTCGGGCCATAGCCGTCGTCCGAATCGTCGTCAAGGGGAATCTCGTCGTCGTTGGCCCGGCGCGAGGCTTTGGGCGGTGGCGAGCCCAGGTCTGCGTCGTCTTCAGGGGTGCGCTTGCGCTTCTGGAGGTGTGGAGGCAGTTGTGGTCCAATTGACGCCATGGCGGTGTTATTGATCCAGAGTCTGGGGGAGTGACAGTAGGCGACGTCTTAGGTGCTTAAAACGGCGTGCGGTGGAGAGAGCGGCTGGAAGGTGGTGATGGTTTGTTGATGAGCATAGAAATAATTTGGGGGCACGCAAGAGGCTCGCTGATGCGATACGGCCTGTTGCTGTTGCGACTCAACTTATCGATAAGACCCCCCCAGCCTCCCATGCGCCTGGCTCCCAGGTGCGTCTCCACTGACGCGGCGAACCAGGGGGTGCTCTGAGGGATTGGGACAGGCATGTGCAGGCAGGGGGAGAGCTGCGCAAGGCGCTGAATGGGGGGGCTTGCAGCATCCCAGCAGCACCAGCCCAGCATCCGATCCCAGCTTCGAATGCGCCAGACAACAAAACAAGGCTGATCACCCCCTCCCTCCTCGCCCAGGACATCCCAAGTCTCGACACGACACTTGACTACGCATCTCGAGCTGGTACAGCTGTTGCAAGCAGCTACGCAGCCTTCCTAAGCCCCCGCCCCGCCCCTCGCCCGCCCTCACCGAAGCTATCCGTGCCCGCCGCGAGCTCACAGCCACACTCACAACGAGCTCAACTCTGGACCCTGCCCTGTTGGTGCGCGCATTCGACCTGCCCACGCGGAGCAATGCCTCCCACGCCTAGCCCCCGATGAGCTCGAGTCAACCCCCGGGGGACGATGGCCCCGCGGATGCCATGGCCGACGAACCAGAGCTGCCCCCAACCGACGACGTGAACCCTGTTTCGAGCGACGACGAGACCATCAAGGGCGACCGGGACGAGGACCACATCGCAGACCTCCTCGAGCACGATGACGAGGACGAGCAGTCCTCCGCTTCCGTCGCAGACGCCTCTGGCACCGCACCACCCGCGGCACCCGCGGCAGCACCCCCAAGCTCCATCGCCCACCGCTATCGGGAACTGCTCGAGGCCGGCCACGAGACGCCCTCCGAAGATGGCTCGACAGACGCCCTCCCCCGGCTCGCCTCGAGCCCCATGGGCTCCATGCTCTCCGTCCCGGATGATTCGCCCTCGGTTCAGGTATGACGGAGCACAACGTGGGGGCTGGAATCTGGTGTTGACAGATAGGACAGGGCTCCATCATCTCCTCTCCCGGCAGCAGCATCCTCCCGTCCCTTGCCAACCGCCCCGGCGTGGCCAGCCCGACGCCATCGTTTAGACCTTTCGACCAGAGATTCCAGTCCCGAATCGCGTCGCCCTACCTCGCCTCGCCCAGGCCCTCCTCTCCCGCCTTCCTGTCCTCCCACAGTCGCAACGCTTCGTTGAGCAGCCAGTTGTTACTGGATACAGGCGACGCCGAAACCCCAACACCGCCATGGGAAGTTGTGCGGTGGACGAAGTTGCAAAAATTGAATAGCCAAGTGTTTTCCGAGGCGGGGAGGAGGAACTTTGGCTCTCCCACCTGTCTCGCCGTCTCGGCCACGATAGTATTGGGCACTTCCAAGGGCATCATCCTAGTCTTTGATTACAACCAGAACATCAAGATGATTATTGGCCCGGGGACAAAAGGTTGGCATTTCCATCCCCTCTGGTGAACCATGTGCCCGTGACTGACCCTCTCTCAGCCGTCGAATCCGGCCCCATCACCGCCATCGCCATCTCTGCAGACCACACCACCATCGCCGGCGGCCACGCCAGCGGTAACATATTTACTTGGGACACCGCCCGGGCAGCCAGGCCCTTCCTGAGTATTCCGCCCCTGGACCCCGCCCACCTACACAACAGGACGACCGACGGCCACTTCCCCAACGTCAAGGTCACCCACCTGGGTTTCCTCGGAACCCGCCACACTGCCCTCGTCTCTGCTGACGACCGGGGGATGGCCTTCTCACACCTTGCAACCCGCGGCACCGGCGCCCTTGGCCGAACGGTCAAGACGACCAGGATATTGGGCCGGTACCCTGACTCTAAGCCGCCGCCGGGGAAAACGCTGAAGCCTAGCACCGTTTTGGCCTTTGCCTCGCTGCCCCTCGGGAATGTTGAAATGGCGACGGATACATTGGGTCTCACCGCGCTCCTCACTCCCTACTTGCTGGTCATTGTCTCCACCACCCCTATTGCTCAGACACAACACAAATCGGCCCGGCCCAAGGAGGTTGCCGCTCACAGCGCCATGACGGGCTGCCTTGCCTGGTTCCCCGGCGTCAAACTAAAGGTGGCGGATCCCGCCACTGGGAGCCAAATGTCCAAGGTCAAGCTGGTGTACTGCTGGTCGAATGTTCTCACCGTTCTGGACGTCGACGAAATCCCCTCAGACGACAAGGACAAGCCGCCCAGTCTCAGGTTCAGGGCACGGAGCAGGTGGAAGTGCGAGGAGTCCATTGTCGCTGTGCAGTGGCTGAGCCGGTCGGTCCTGACCGTCTTGACCATCTCCCAGCGGCTCATTGTGCTCGAGGACTGGAGCATGCGGATGACTGAGGCTTTCGACCTCATCCACAAGCACATTTACCATGTTGACCTGTTCTCCAAGCAGCTCAGCACACTGGTAGAACAACTGGACGAGGCGGATCCGTCGATGCACGGCGTCGTCGCTGACGCCTTCTACATGAGCCTCAAGACCTACAAGGGGCGTCTCTTCCTCCTCGGTGTCAACGACGTCTCCATCGGAACCCTGTCCAACTGGGCCGATCGGCTCATCGCCCTGATGGAGCACGGCAACTATGTGGGCGCCATCAAGCTTGCCACTTCGTACTACACGGGCGACGCCAACAAGCTCACCGTCGGGCTGCCGGAAGATGCCACCTTGAGGCACTCCATGGTCCGAGACAAGCTGATGGAGATCATGAGCGCGTCGCTCAAGTACGCTTTTGGCCAGAGGCAAAGGAATCGGGAGGGGCCTGACAGCCGCCAGCTGCAGGAGCTCTCGGAGACGTGTTTCGTCGCCTGTCTGGGCGCTGGGGATATCGATTTCCTGTTTGACGAGATGTACGAGTGGTTCGAGGACGCCGGGGTCGAAGGCATCTTCCTCGAGACGCTGGAGCCTTACATCCTCGACGGGTCCATCACTGCGGTCCCGCCGGTGGTGGTGAAGGCGATGGTCAGCCACTTCGTCAGCAAGGGGTGGGAGAGCCGGCTCGAGGAGATAATTTGCCACATGAACACTGCAACCCTCGACCTGGACCAGATCACCACCCTCTGCAAGCAGCACAGGCTGTACGACGCCCTGTTGTATGTCTGGAACCAGGGGCTGCGCGACTTTGTCACGCCCATGTTCGACTTGCTCGCACTGCTAGTCCCCCTAATGCAAAACGGTCAATACTCGGGCGGTCAGATGGAGGCCGAAAACTACGGGGTGAACGCCCTCAAGATCTTCCCCTACCTCTCCTACGTCTTCACCGGGCGGGTGTATCCAACGGGCGAGGCACTCCCCGAGAGTGTCGCGCAGACCGCCAAAGCCGAGCTCTACTGGCTGCTCTTCTCGGGCAAGAGCATCACCTGGCCCAAGGACAGCAACAAGCGGCTCCTGACGCGGCCGAACCAGTCGCAGGAGCCGTCGTTCCCCTACCTCCGGTTGATCCTGGGGTTTGATGCCGCGAGCTTCCTGAGCGCGCTCAACGAGGCCTTTGAGGATTCCTTCCTCAACGAGTCGCCCGAGAAGTCGTCGGCAAACGGCGGCGCCGGCCGGGACCTGCCCGAGGAGCAGATCTTTGGGCTGACGGTGGATCGGCAGTACATTGTCTCGATCCTGATGGAGATCATGAACCCGGCCGACTTTTCGCCCAACGAGACCATTTACCTCGACATGTTCATCGCGCGGAACCTGCCCAAGTACCCGCAGTACCTCCTTTTCCCCGGGTCAACGTTGACCAAGGTCCTGGTCGGGCTGTGCAAGTACCCGGGCACGGACCTGGCCGAGGACGCCCAGCTCAGCGCCGAGTACCTGCTCTCGGTGTACCAGCCGCCGGATGTGGCGGAGCTCATACCGCTTTTCAAGGAGGCGGGGTTCTACCGCATCTTGAAGCGGATCTACAGGCTCGACAAGCAGTACGGGAAGCTGGTGCAGACGTACTTTGAGGACCCGAACGACCAGGACGCCGTCTTCAGCTGCGTCGAGCTCTATCTCCGGCCGCAAGCGGGTCTCACGAGGAGGCAGGTCCAGGGTGTCCACCAGGTGATCAAGGACCACGCTGCAGAGTTTGTGGAGCTCGACCCTGCAATGGCCGCGACGACAATCGCGAGGCATGCGCCGGAGCTGCACCAGCACCTCCTGGACTCGGTGGCGGCAGAGTCAGAGCTGCAGTACGCTTACCTGCGAACGATCCTCGAGCCCGGGAAGGATGCCGCGGTCGTCCGCTCCACCGACACGGACCTGGTGGAGCAGTACGTGCGGCTGATGTGCAAGTTCGACCCGGAGCACGTGTCGAACTACGTCGGGCTGGTGCAGTCGTCGTCGAACCTGCGGCTGGAGCAGCTGCTCCCGACGATGGAAGAGACGGGCGTCATCGACGCGGCGGTCATCCTCATGGCCAAGGAGGGCCAGGTCAAGGCGGCCATGGGCCGGCTGGTCAAGCACCTCGAGACGCTCGAGTCAGCTCTGCAAGGGTTGCTGTCCGGGGCGCGGGATGAGCCCGCCGGCGAGCTGCAGGACGAGGCCGAGGAGCTCGCGCAGGCGCTGCGGAAGTTTGTGCTGGTGGGGATTTGGCTCTGTCAGGGGCAGACCAAGACGGCGCGGGCGGCGGGCTCGGGCCGGAGAGGGTCGAAAGCACCGCCGGAGGGGGCGCTCGCGGCGGATGAGGAGCTCTGGCTCGACTTGATCGATGTCTCGGTGCAGATCACACGACGGCTTTCCTTGACCCTGGAGAGCTTACCAGACACCGCCGCCCTCCCCCCGACCAACGGCGACGCCGCCCACCCTGGACCCCCCCTCGACGCAGACAAACTCCTCACCCTCCTCCGCTCCCTCGTCCAAACAACCTTCACCGCCCTCCTGACCACCACTTCATCTCCCACCCCCACCCCCCCGCTAAACACAAACCTAACCTTCCTCCGCATCCTCCGCGCCTTCCTCACGCGCGCGGCCGCCTCCTCCCCCAACCTCTCGGATCTCCGCGCGGTCCTCGCCTCCGTCTTCTCCGCGTACGCCTACGAGGAGTCCATCCTCCGCCTCGCGGGGCGGCTGCTCGAGCGCAGCCTGTTTGTGAGTGTGGACCACGCGGTGGAGCTCAGACAGCGCGGGTGGCGACCCCGCGGGTCGACGTGCGAGGCGTGTGGGAAGAGGGTTTGGGGGCCCGGGGTGCAGGGGGGTGGGGTTTGGGAGGCGTGGGAGGAGAGGGAGAGGGAAAGGAGGAGGATGAGGGGGGCGGTGAAGGGAAGAGGTGGAGGGG
>MU855496.1:9375-53409 GCA_033296695.1 Staphylotrichum tortipilum | reverse complement strand
CCCCCCCCGGGCTGGGCTGTACTAACCCACCCCTTCAACTCTTAGATGTCCGTCCAAGCGGGAAGCATCATCGGCGCCAACATCTACCAGGACAGCGACAAGCCGCTGTACAAGACGGGCAACCAGAACCTGGTCATCATCAACGTGCTGGTCATTGGCGCGTTCCTGTTTGCAAAGTTCTACTATGTCTGGCGCAACAAGAGGCGCGACAAGGTCTGGAACGCCATGACGGAGCAGGAGCGAAGGGATTATGTCAGGAATACAAAGTTGACGGGGAGTCGGAGGTTGGATTTCCGGTTTGCGCACTGAATGGGGGAGGGGAGGGGTGGTTGGGTGATGTTGTGGGGAGAAGTCTGGGAGGGTCTAGCGGTGTTGGGTCTTGGGGGATAGGGAGTTGGCTGTTATAGATCGGGAACGAACAAGCTAGCGTTGGAATGCGCAGTGGCGTCCAAGGGTTCGAACAGCAATGAATGCATGATAACAAATGGAAGGCATTGTTCTATAAACACTACTCAATTTTGTATCAGCGCCGTCGGTTGGAGCAAGACTACCTCAGCGGGACATAAGTGCCTACGAGACAACGCCAGCAACCTCTCTCGCCAGCCAGAGCACCACGGTCTTGTCGACCGGGAACATATGCGGCACATCCTGATCCTCGAAGTGGTCTATGATGGAGATGTCGACCTCGACAAGGGAACGCTTTCCGAGATTCCTATCAAGAAGTTTGAGGCCAAGGTTGACGGCTTCGGAAACCAGCTTATATTTGATCCGTCACATCATTGTACACGTAATAGCCATTACTGTTCCACTCATTTTCGTCCTCGTCCCAGAACCACAAACTGCCGCCATATTCGAGGTCTGACACGGTGCGCGGTGGAAATTAAGAAGGCAAGGGTCAGATAGCCTAGAGAAGCTGCGCCAGAATCCGCCAGGGTAGCAGAAACCTCTATATCACCTACAGGTTGGTCCCTACCTATATATTAAAACTTAGAAGAGATGTGAGATAAGTGTCACGGGCACAGCCCGTGCCATGGAGCATGTGTTAGGGTTAGGGTTCCACGCTGGAGGTGGGGGTCTTCTCCCGCGCTGCGGAGCCTCTCACTTCTGGTTCCTCGTGCAACCACAAGAGTTACAAGCAGTCACCAACATTGCCATTGCTGCCCGTGATAATAAGATTATGGGTGGTGAAAGTCAAATGTGAGGTTAGGACGGGGCCTTAGTAGGATGGTGTGAATGGTGGGGGATGCTGGTACAAACAGAGAGTTCCCTGAGAGCGGCTGCTCACCTTTTATAGATGCGGCCGCCGTCCTTGTGTCAATGAAGACCGCAGTCTGGCCTCACCCTCATCGTATCTTGTTGCCCCTCGATGAGGCGGTATGAAGTTGGCTACAGCGTGGTTGTCACACACTGCAGTCTTGCGATCCAACGCAAAGCAGCGAGAGCTCAGGCAAGGACAAAGCCAAGGGTTCCAGAGGGGCATGTGTATGGGCACGCCTCCAACCGCTGGGCAGGGCTTGGGGCTGCAGCCGTGTGTCGGAGCAAGAGCTGGAGTGGCTCATATGCCTGAGCCGCTTGGGAAAACACCTAGACGCCTCCTGTTGGGCCACAGACGCTTTGTTGGTTGGCCAACACCGTGGCATTCTTCGGCCGGGCTGACGAGGTTGGCTTCTGGCTCGGCTGCCAACCAGAATATTGCTTGACATGCGCTCTTTTCTAATTACTTGCGGGTGGTTGGGGACGAACCTTGCCATCTTCTAAGGTATTAAAAGGTGCGAAAACGACCAACCAACATCATAATATTCCCTTGGATCACAGGGCACATATTTGACTTTCTACACTTGACTGTCCGCGTCCCCTTCGATATTTCCTTGTCATTACTGTTTTCATCTTTTTAGGCCGATCCGTCATGTAGCGCATCATCACCAACTGCTCCACATAGCCACCTATCATGACTAATTACCACAACTGAGTGCCACCAACTGAGCTAACCCTCAACACAGTTCGTGCCACCCCCCGTAGCCTGCGAAATGCTTTAGTGGAACTAATAGAAGCTGCGCGTGATGAATTACCAACTCGACGAGGCGCTTCACCAGCGGGAATGGTTCGCCCCTCAGTCACCCCCTCCCAATCCACTCCACCTGCCGTTTCCCCCTCCCCGTCCACCTCCTCAGGCTCATACGCCCCCTCCCGCAAAAACTCCTCGGCCGCCTCCAAATCCTCCTCCCACCTCCTCCACTCATACCTCCTCGGATCCCACCCCCATCCATCATGCTCGCTCTCCCCATCGGCACACTTATCCAACTCCTCGGGCATCTCCACCTCGCCCCAGTCCCAGTCCTCGTCGATCCCCCAGTCAACGATGCACCCATGCAGCATATCCGGCTCACTCTCCCGGTGGTGGTCCAGGTCCCGACGGGAAATATGCTCCAGCGTGCGGCACTGTCCACGACCGGCTGAGATCGCAATTCGGTTAAGCATGTACCAAGCTTTTAGGTTAGGGTTCTGACGCGAACATCGGCAACGGTCCGCTTTCCCAATCAGGCAGTCCTCCGCGCCCATGACCGCCTCTTTTACGATACCAACATCCGCCTCAACGACGGCAAACGTTTTATGTAAGGAGTAATGGTGTCAGGGCCGACGGGGCCCGGGGCAGGTATGCTGGCTGAAGTGAAGGGGCGTAGGCAAATAGCGTTGAACAAGCAGCGAAGTCAAACTCAGGGGTGAACCTGGATGACCATTGAACTCTGACCCTCCTAAAAGCAGGCAGCACTGCCCTCCCCTTATCCTTCCTCCCCGGGTAGACGCCCCTGTGTGACTTCCTTTGGTGCGCATATGCAACGAGTGCGCTATAAGTCCGAGACTCGCCCCGGCCTAATACCACCCCAACAGCTGAACCCCGGAGTCCGACGGGCCTATCCGCTGCACCCTAGGCATCTAGGGCATGATAGAACCCCTCCTCTCCTCAAGGCCCTGCCCCCAGGGCCTATCTGCTCGGAAGCAGCGAGAAAGCGGCGCTCCCAGACCCGTCCCATCGGCAGGGGATCACGAGCCCCGAGTCTAGGCACGACGATGATGCCCCAGGCCTAGCAGCCCTCTTTGTGACCCCAAGTTTTGACAGCCTCCTTATCTTGCCATACAAAAACAGGAAATTTCGAAAACGGAGTGACAAAGAAACCCATTTTACGAAAAACTGGCGCGGACCGGGCGCATTCCGCGCTCCTTCCATGCGCTTGCCACCTAAAACACCAAGCCTTCATTCCACGATGCTCCCGAAAAAGAAAGCCTGCTCCTGCCCTGCCCGGATTCTTTACGCGACCCCAGGCCCTACGCGCCAGGAGACCGTAAATCCTGGCCCTGCGCACCGACCTAGCCTTCTTTTCTCTCTTCCACAACACCATCGCATCTTCGACAGCTGGTTGTATATGGGGGCACTGAAAGGCACTGTACAATAGGTGCAAAACGATGTGTGTGAAGAGTTGGGAATTGATTCAATTGTTCGTGTCTCTGTTTCCCCATGGGCGTGCCCTGGGTCTTTTGACTGCCTAGCTCCCTGATATGGGCAGCCCGCGGGATCTTCTTATTCCCATTTGTATTCAATCTGCCTTGTCCAAAATATGGTCCGCTCGCGGAAAATTCGTAATAGGAAAGCATTTTCCAGTTCCCTAGCAAACCCCGTCACCACTCGACTCTGCCTTCACCCCTTCCTATCCATGTTGCCACCATCAGGCTTTCCATGACCTCCCAGTGGATGTGTCAGATTTCTATACCACGTTGTGCCATTTGTGGAACACATTGTTCGGGTCGAGCCTCTGCTTCAGCTCCCGCAGCCGTCCGACATGGTCGCCGAAGTCGTCCTCGGGCGACAAGCCTTCGTGCTCCAGGTTGACGTAGAAACGGGCGCGATCCCCCGCGGCGGCGTTCCGAGTCTTGCCGTGATAGCCGCACGTCGTGACGAGGTAATCGGCCAGTTCGCGCTTGAAGACACGCACTTCGTCGTCATACGTCGCGTCGTCGTACGTGATCACCACCACGGCCAGGTAGTGTTCGCCGCGGTTGGCGAAGGCAGTGGCATCATGCGGAGTGGCCCGGATGGCCGCCGTTGGGAAGAACTCAACGACGAGGATCGACTTTCCCATACCGCGGCGAGAAGTGGTGAAGTCCAGGAACCGCCGCCCGGCCTCGGCCATGACAGTGGCGTCGAGCGGCATCAAGACGCTGCAGGACCCCATCAGCCGGCGCCCCGGTCCCTCAAAGTTCGGGCTGAACAGCGTGTTGGTCGTCGGGTATGGCAGCACGCCCGTCTCGTTGGCAATAGGGTTGAGCTCCAGCAAGGGGGCAAAGAACTGCTCTCCCTCGGCCGCGGGACCGTTGTAGAAGATGCCTGCAATAGCCACCGGCGTCGTGTATTCCTCCGGAGCACACCCAAAGACGAGAGCGTAGTTGTGGTCGGTCGCGCCGCGGTCGTGGAACTCGTTGGCAAAAGCCACCAGCTGCGGCACCCTGTCCAATGTGAACACCAGGGCTCCGCCCCAGACATCGCCCTGGGGGTGTGCCCGCGAGGTAAACCGGGTGACGATGCCGAACAGGGCTCCCGCGCCCCGCACCGCCCAAAACAGGTCTGGGTTCTCCGTCTCAGACGCCTCGACGATAGACCCGTCGGCGAGGACCATCTGAACAGAGACGAGGTTGTCAATGGATAGACCGTGACGCGCCGTCAAAAAGCCGTGGCCGCCGCCGAGAATCAGCCCACCCACGCCCGTTTGGTTGTAGATGCCGCCGACTGTGGCCAGCCCGTGGGCAGCCAGCGCCGAGTCGACGTCGCCAAAAACACAACCGCCCTCAAATATGACGGTTCGAGCGATGGCGTCCACACTGACCTTGCGCATGCGCGACAGGTCTACCACCATCCCGCCGGCATATGACGAGGCGCCGCTGGTCGAATGTCCGCCGCCGCGAGCCGTCAGCGGGATGTTATGGGCCGTCGCAAAACGGACCGCAACCGACACCTCTTCGGGGCTCGTCGCCCTGACCACGACCGCCTGAAGGATACCTGAATCAGCGCCTCCTCAACGTCCAGGAGAGGCAACTCGGGAGGGATCACTGCTGAGATGTGATGCTCACCGCGGGTCTCTCACTGCTAGCGCTCCATCGCTTCAGGCTTTCTTCGTAGCCTGCATCGCCTGGTTGGAGGACATCGCCTGCTTTGACTTTCTGTCGAAGTTCGGTGTAAATGTCGCTCATTTTCGTCGAGGGATCTTCCTAGTGCGTCGTGTTGATGGTTGATAGCGATCGTCAGAAAATAGAATGTGGCCTTCCGGAGATATCCTACTCCGGGTACACAAAGGATGGTAGTACGGAGGCTGCCGAGTTGCGTCATACCCATCTCATCATCCTGCCGGATCCGGATCGTGATCGTATCCGTTGAGCTGCATCAAGCTTGGTCGGACGGCGATTGCAAGGACCCTCCGTCCTCATTGCCATGGCCCGTCCACAAGGTCCTATTTAGCAGCCGGTTGTATTGGGCAGCGTCAACAACGGGCCAAGTGAGGTAGGTCCTACGCTCGTTTGCTTACGCCCACACCAACGTGACCGAGATTGACTCGGCCCTGGACCTGTTTTAGAGGGAAATCATCGAGCCCTCCAAAATCAACTTTGGCCTGGCCTTCTACGAACTGGAGGGCCCGTCGTGCAAAGAACCCGGCTGCCCCTTCAAGGGCCCCTGCACGCAGACCGCCGGGATCCTGTCGTATAGGGAGATCCAAAACATCATCAACAACGAATATCTCCTCCTTCATGGTTTACGACTCGGATGCTGCCGTCAACTACCTCGTCTACGACCAAAAGAACTGGGTGTCGTATGATGATCATACCACGTTCCAGCAAAATATTGACTTTGCCAACAGCCGCGGGTTAAGGGGCCTGTTCATCTGGGCCATCGACCAGGACACGGATGACTTTGCGGCGCTCAAGGCCATTACGGGCACAGACATCACTCCTTCCATTGATGAGAGCGACACTTTGGGCGGTTGGAATGCGAACCAGTGTTGGATCACGCCATGCGGCACGGGCTGCCAGGAGGGCTTCATCAAGCTCGTCAGGCTCAACCTGGACAAAGATGGTCGCGGGTGCCTCAACTCGGGGGACAACAGCCAGCAACGCAGCCTGTGCTGCCCGCCCTGGGGCGCCCCGGACCCGTCAACCTGCAAGTGGCACGGCACCGCGAGCGCCTGCTTTGGCCAGTGCGACCCGGGCGAGGTGCTCATGTCCACAGACAATTTTGGTGACGCCAGTTGGTGCAGATCCGGCGTCAAAGCCTTCTGCTGCCCGGCCACGAGCGGCAGCGCCGCCGTGGCCGCCTGTGACTGGAAATCAGGCAAGTCGTGCCCGAGTGACCTGCCGCAGCGAGTGACTTACTACGGCGTGACGCGTTGGAAGTCTTTTTGCTGTCCTGCCGAGTCCGTCTTCAACAACTGCGCGTGGCATGGCGACGACTGATCCTGCGCCGACAACTGGTGCAATGTGGTAAGTTGCAGTTCACCTCCAGCTTTGACTCCAGGGCATATGCATATGCAGGAGATCCAATCCCCTGACGTGCCCATGATGGCGCTCGCTAACAGTCTCGCGTCCTTAACAGGGCCAGATCGAAATGACGAGAAGCGGGGACCAGGGCTGGGGCTGTATCCTTGGCCGACAAAAGGCGTTGTATTGCGATCCGCCGTTTGGCGGCACTGCGTTCTTGCCTGTTCCTCTGGAAGACCTTTTCCCACAGCACTACCCTCGGCGGATGAGCCAGTCTACTATGAGGCATTTGACCGTGAGTCACGAGCGTCAGCGAGTTCACATAAACGCACACACCCGTCCGGCTAACCAGGAGCAGACAGCACCGACATGAATCCGAAATACGACTGGGTCTACACAGGGGACCCTAATAGGGAGCCGTTTGGTGAGTCCATCCTAGCGCCCATCTGCCACTTCATGGGAGACAACCCGCAGCCCGGATGTCGAGATGCTGAGCGGAGAGCCGCTCAGGGATGACCCGTGTTAATTGCGAGGTGTGTCCTGAAAGTGAGAAGGATATTGCGGATGGTCTCCATAATGTTCTCGATAAAGGTCCCTCATAGCCGAAACTGTCAATGCTCTCCAGTGGAAACCAATCGATGTTCACTAGCTTGAGATCGTGTGCTGCGCCAAACCCTCTCACCAACAAGGCTGCTGGATAGGACGCGGTATGTGATATCTCCCGCTCCTTCCACTTGAGGATGGATCGCATCAGTCGTGTGTCGCTTGCCGAGCGAGGTCGCCGAGATGCCCTTGTCCCCGGCACCGTCAGCGGTGATGACAGCCCCGCCGTCTGGCTGTCTCACTCCTCCTCCCACCCTGACCTCCCCGCCCCCCCGGCGCACAGCACTCCAAGCTGGGCCGTGACCCCGAGCACAATGCAATGCATCACCAACAAGACCAGACTTTTCCTCCACCCCGCAACCCACCTCCTCCCCCAACCTACCCCGCCCCTCTCAGCCCTGCCCATCTCCCCAGGCGCGGCCCCGTCCGCCGCAGGCGGCATCCCCGCCACGGATCCGGGCCGCAGCCAGACAACCGGCACATCCTGTCTTGCATCCCCCTGTGCCTGCAGATCCAGCACGGCCATGCCCACCACCACCGCCAAGACGCCCCACCCAGAAGTGTACGGCCAGCACACCCACGATAGCGAGAGCATCTTGCCCGCGAACAGCGCCATCCTCAGCAGTGCCGCGTTCGCCGCCACCCATTGGGCAGCGCGATACCGCGCGAGCATGGCGTTCTGGCGCACTCGCTCAAACCCAGTCGTCGGTGGTGGCATGAGCAGCGGTGTCGTGATCGTAACGGGGCTGGTGGTGGAGCCGAAATTGGGGCTGCGCCGCGGCGAGTGGGTGGGGCTGCGTTGTGGGCTGCCGTGGCGGTGGCTGCGGTTGCTGAGGGAGAGGGTCATTGCATGGGAGCTTGGGGGATGGCGGTGGGGGGAGCCCGTGGAAGGAGGGCTAATGCGTTTTGTCAGGAGCGTGCTGGTTGAGGAGGTTCCGGAGGTGTTGGGAGTCGGTCGGTTGAAGGAGCTTGGGAGGTCGTCTTCTGCTATGCTATTGACGCGAGCGTGCTTGCTCGGATCTGGTGGTTTGTTTGAGTGAGCATGGGTGCGAAAGCGTTTGTGGGTGGGGTGCAGACAAACCTGGGACGGGGGTGCTGGGCGGCATAGGTGAGTCCAAACTCTGGATTCTCTGTCCGGAAAGGCCGAGGAGCGGGCTTGTGTTGCTTCTGGAGCCCCTCATAGAGCTGTCCAAGCTGGAGTCGGCCCCCATGGCGCCCAGGACTTCACTGGCGGTCGGCCGCTCTGAGGGGTTGACGGCGAGCAGCCGTTTGAGCAGCTGGTACAACTTTGGTGGCAGATCTGGCCGCTCCCGCCTCTCGCCCTGGAAGCCCTTCCAGTGGGAAATCTCGGCGCGGAGCTGGTCGATATCCTCCAACTCCTCATGGACCGAGTTGGCGTTGACGTATGGGAGGCGGCCGAAGCACATAAAGTACAGGATCATGCCCAGGGAGAAGATATCGGACTTTGTGGTAAAGTTGCCGTACGCGCCGTTTGCGTCTTGTGAGAGGACCTCTGGCGCGCAGTACGAAATGGTGCCCGTCGAGCCGGTCGAGTTCCGGACGGCATTCTCGGGCTGCACCTCGCCGAAGTCGCTGATCAGGCACTTCAGTTGGTCGCTGTCGCGGTGGAGAAGGCAGTTGCTCGGTTTCAGGTCTCGGTGGATGTAGTTGGCGGCGTGTAAATACGCCAGGCCAGAGGTGACGTCCTTGAACAACGAGTAAATCTCTTCTGGGAGCAGCCGCTTCTGGACCTTTGGCCGCTCGCTCTGGCCGCGTGACCTGCGGCGCATCTGTGCCTTGAGCTCCTCCTTGGTCGCCTCTTTTGGTATGTCGCCAATGACATACTGCAGAAGATCACCTCCGTTGCAGTATTGCTGAAGGATGAAGGCGCAGGCGACGCTGGGACCGAAGCGGGTGAGTTGGACGTCCTCTAGCCAGACGTGGCGGTATGAGACGAGGTTGGGGTGGGCCAGGTTGGCGAGCAGCTCCACCTCGACGAGCACCTTCTCCAACCAGGCGTGGTCGTCGCCGACGGGAACGCGTTTGCACGCAAAGTGACCAAGGTTGCAGCCGTCGATCTCGTGGCGGACAAGCAGCACGACACCCTTGCCACCTCTGCCCAGCTCCCGTTCCTCGATGAAGAATGTCCTGAAGTAGTGTGGGCTGAAGGCTTCCCGCCGTATGCGGCCACCGGTCTGCGGGGCAGGAGAGCTGCTCACAAACTCGGCGCCTGGTGTCCCTGCTTCGTCATCCTCCTCGTCGTGGACGACCACGGGCACCGGCTCGACCAACCGTTGGATAGGGCTTGGTGGGGGGCGGGATGGGGAAGCGTCTCCCGTGTCGTGGCCAGCGCGTAGCATGCGGAAGTAGTTGGGATCGACGTAGGTCTCGCCATGTCGTGTATCATCGTAGTGTGAGTCGGGAGAGGAGGAGCGGAGGGGCTGATGACACGTCGGGCACTCGGTCAGCTGGAGCCCTCGTATCGCGAGGCGCTGCGAGTCCGGGTCGCGGACGACGATGGCGTTGTGGTGGCGGCTGGTGGAGGGAGGCATGTCAGCGATGCTGGGGGAATGGAATTTCTTTGGTTGTAGAGTCCAGTGAATGATTATCTCTGCCCCGACCACACTTCAAAAGTGTATCGCTGGGTGGAGGGGGTGCCAAAAGACCAGAGAGAAGGAATCTTAAAGGCACACACAGGACGATCTCGCGCCCCTCGCGGGGGTGATAGGGAACGAGCGACATGGTTTGGCTGTAATACCCTGGTTTGCGCTTTATATTTCAGACCTTTCCATGCTGGCGGCATGCTGTTCCGGCGCTGGTTGTTGGGGTGCGGGTGGTTCCTCCATAAGGTGGTGGTTTGTTGACAATGGAAAGTTCAAGCCAGGGCCAAGCTCCAGCTGGGATGCTTGGTATCGGCGCTGAGTGACGCCCACATGTGTCATGGCCAGGCCCAAAGCCGACGTCATCCGCTGGACAGGGCAGCCAGCACCACTGAACCCCACTGGAACAACCCAAAAGGGGCCACCCCAGGTACCATGTCTCTTCCACCGAAACACGTTGACGCCTTCACGAAACCTTTGGTCAAACCTCAAGACACCGCTTGTGCCTCGCGTGGCAAACGACCAACCTCCTATGCAGCAATTACTGGGTGACCTGCAAGTGGCGGAACAATGTTTGTTGTTGCAGCACCAGCAGCCCACGGAACCCCGCCTCGTGTCGTGGGACCAATTGGCCAATCGTGTGTGTCCTTCCCCTTTTCTCAATGCAGAATCACATACCTACCACTCCCCATGACACGAGGAGCTGCTCGGATCTGAGCCCGAGACACCCACCAGCTCAACGCCCTTGCGGGGTCACCCTCAGTCTGCCCGTTCCCGAAATCCCAGTCTCTACATCCGCCCTCAGATGCCTTGTGGGATAGTTGTAGAGTGATAAAAACAAGGATAAAATGGAGAGCGGAAACTAGTAACTAACTAACTAGTGTCTTCATAATAACCAAGTCCTGGCAACTGGTTTTTGCGCAGTAAAATCATTTGCTTTGAGTTATTTTCAAGAGACCAGGGAATAGAAAGCAGGTGTCTGAACTACGGATGAGCATGGTTCCAGTCTTCAAGCTAGTAAGTCCTGACGTGGTGATCTCTTGACCGTTAACTGATGAAAAAAAACGGTAGAGTACCTAGTCTGGAGAGGTGGTCGATGCTGTTTGGTTTCTTCAGGACTACAGCTTGAAGAGCTTCCCCAAATCCACTCCCAGCTGCTCGAATGAACATCTCTGAGCAAGTCAACCCACAACCTTCAAACACACACTCCGCCTCCTCACCTGCCCAACCTAATACACTCTAACGGTGTCACCATCTCACCCTGCCCCGCCCCTTCTCCCCTCCCCTCCCACAAACACTGCGCCTCCCGACACCACCTAAAATGCACCAAAAACCCCTCCCTCCCAAAGCACCTCTCCATCATCCACTCCGCCTCCACGACCCCAATCCCCTCACACCTCCCCACCGCCACCCGACACCCAACACACCCCACCCCCTCCTTCACCACCCCCCCAAATGCATCCACCACCGGCACCTCCACCGTCGGCACGAACCAATCCTCCGGCGCCAATCTCAATGGCCCCCTCGCCGGCCTAATCCTCCTCAACCTCTCCCCGGGCCCCGGCCGCAGCGGATTCGGCCTGTACAACCCCGGATCCATCCGAAACCTCGCCCGCGGCTCCCCCCACGAATCAGCCAGGTTATTCATCTCGTCCAGACACCTCACACACCGCCGTGCAAGCGTACGCAGCACCAAGAACGGCGGAAAATTCCCGCACTCCGCGCAGCGCCCTTCCCCGAGCGCTGCGCGGACATCCCCCAAGGTGATGGAGCGGATTGCCGTGGGCGAGGTGGTGCTCATGCGCAAGAGGCCAAGGAGGGCGGGCAGGGCGTGGATTGCCACGAGGCGGTAGGCGGGCAGGGCGGTGGCGAGGGCGCGGGCGCGGCGGTTGAGCTGCCGGAAGCGCAGGAGGGTGGGAAGATCCAGGAGGAGGAGGACGGCCCAGGTTAGTTCGACGGGGAGGGCGCGCAGGGTGCCGAGGTCGGAGAGGGGGGCGGAGGGGAAGGGGTGTTGGAGGTTGTGGCGGATGGGGGAGTGTTGCGGGTCGGAGAAGGTAAGGATAGGCCGGGAGGGGGTGGGACGCGGGTAGCTGGCGATGTGGAGGATGGAGGGTTTGTCCGTGTCCGGGATGGCGGGGTAGAGGATAGATCGAGCGGGGAGTGGGATGAGATCGTACTCGGTTTCTAGGGTGATGAGCATTTTCGGTGTTTGATTGCGAAATAGGGGATTAGATTGAGTGTTTTGAGAATTGGTTGTGTGTTGGAGGCTGAAAGTTGATGGTCCAGTCAATTGCCAAGAAACGGGCTGTTGTGGTAATCCTTCGCCCCAATCCACGTGGCTTTCAACTTGCATCATCGGCCCCTCTATCCTCAAGGACATGGGCTTGACATGTGTAATCTCCTGTCCACAACTACAGGTTTTTCTCATTGAAACTGACTCTGAAAATGTGCAAAGCATCGCCGGTTGATGACCTAGTGCTGATTCCTGCACCGGCCCAACAGCCAATGCCGCTGAACCGAGAAACGGATCTGGCCTAGAGCAGCGGCTCTCTCCCGTACCGGAAAGTTCCCGAGAGGGCCGCTGTTACATCCCATTAGATTAGGGGCTTAAGATGCAGGTGCTATGCAACGACTTCAATAAACCAACTACCTCTGATGGGAGCGGCTGTAAAGACTAAATCAGGTCAGCAATGGGGTAGCACAGCTTGGAGTTGCATGCATCTATGAAGCTGTCGTTGTTGGGACGTTCTAAACGAGCTTGATGTTAACATGCCCTCGGCACCGGCTGGCTGGTGCTCCCTGAGTCTACCTATTTAACCGGCCGTATCTACAGCTGGGGTGTTATCGTGAGGGGTCCGCGGCTGGGAGCCGACACGGGAGGGATACCTATACCTGTCAACTGATATTGTAATGAAATCTCGAGCAATCCCAGTATCAAAACATGAACACCGACGAGAGGAGGGAGAGATGTCGAGAAATCAGGCAAAGCTCCCGAGCAGCGCAGAACGAAGTATGTTTCAGCGCCTGAGCTGGGATGTAGGAAGAGGAGTAACCTAGGTAATGAAATAACTAGTTAGGTAGTTAAGCGACTCGCGGCCCCCGCCGCTAGCACCGTTTCATTCTTCTCGTTACCAACCTGGAGGAGCGCTATGTTGGATTTGCCAAGTCAGCTATTATGGGATTGCAGCAGCTGAGATATTATATAGATTGGTTCATATCGGGCGGCATCCGAGTCCCGGGTGGGCGGACGGCTTGCAATTGTTGTCCATCATGGACCGGGTAACTACCTATAAAGCCTCCAGCGCTGCTCGGGCGACCGAGACCCTGATCTGAGAGCACCTTCTTCCCGAGTTTTCATCACCCACCTGCAATACCTATCCTCGAATCCTCAGCCTCTCAGAATGAAAACCTCCGGCTTGCTTCTCGCCCTTGGTTTCCTCGGGGGAGCCGTGGCGCAACAGTGCCAGGGCAGCTGGTACCTCGAGCCTGACGACTGCATTTGCATGAATAGTCGGGACGGTACGCTGCTCAAGAGCCAGACGTCGGGGTGCTGCAAGTCACTGGGATACAAGACATATAGCAGCGTATGCGCCCTACTTCTGTTTGATGTTGACCCAAGTTCCCATGGAACCCTTGTTGACCAGGGCACGTGGTGTGTCGACTCTTCCAGATCTGCGCCGTGGACCACGATGCCCGGCAGACGTTCAAGGACTGCTGCAAGGACCTAAACCAGGAGAGCGTGATTGGCCATTGCCGCTGAGTTCGGATGCTTGTGGGCAAGCAGCTCGTGGTCCCTGGGGCTGGGGCTGAGGACAGTCAGGGCGGAGCGGAGAATATGTGGCTCGTATCCAATCCATCATCCATCCCCTGATCGGAGCAGGATCGGAATGGAAAATAGAGAAATCCCCACCGGTCTGGACACCTCTCGAGTTGCTGTGATCAATGCGCAGAAGAGACTCCACAGAAAGGCACCGAAGACGGTGAGTTGGGACCAGCGTGTCTGGGATCAAGGTGTGGCATGTTGGGTTTGTTGGAACAGGGTCCTGGGGGTCCTAGAGGCGTTCCCAGGATTGTGCGCCCCACCGTTGCCAAGCCGCTGGCGCGCCTGGAGGCTGGCTGCAGCTGGCCTGTGCGCCACGCCAATCTCGCGCCAGAAAATTTCATGCGCTTCATCGCATCCCAGCAGCCCGGCAGCTGGGCTGAGCGTCTGCAAGGCACAAGGCGCAAGGCCAGGCACACACACACGCCTTTTGTTTGCTGGTCCATTTGCTGGTCCTCTTGCGCAAGGCACGCACCATCCCCATCCCCACCGCCGCTGCTCCCTGGCAAGTTCAGTGACAGGCGGCTGGCTCCCTACCGATGTCCAGCATGGCTTGGCTAACTCGACCCTCTGGTGCTGCAGGGTGCCCGTGCTCCCCTCCCTCTCTCCCAACTTGATCTCCAAGACTACAAACACCCGGTCGCTGCGAACATGTCCTGCTCAAGGTCAATCGTCGGCGCGTTCAGCAGCCACGCCAACCCGGTGCTGCGACGACGCCTGCTCAACCCTCGATGCGTTGCCCCGGCTCCCAGATGGAGGATGACACAGGCCCCGAGCGCGCAGAGCTTCAGCACCCGCGGGGCCCTGAATGTCAAGGCCGCTGGGAGGGGCACCAAGTCCAGGAAACCCGAGGCTTCGTCGCCATCACCAGCAGCCCAAACGCCTCCCTCTCCGACACGACCGCCGACTCTCCGAGCAAGCCGAGTGCAACCCACAAAACAAGAAGCCCAACCCGCATCCAAATACGCGGACCGGGAGAGCAAGGACTATAAGCGAGTCTCGAGGAGCTATACCGGCCTCGTCGTTGGGCTCCCGTTCCTGATCGTGTCGTCCATCTACCTTTATCAGCGAGGTAAGTTGATACCTACCTCCTTGGCCTCGCATGGTCATTGTTGGAGAGCAGGGCGTTTCTGATATGCAGCCAAAGCTATGAGTGAGGAGGGTTTGCAGCTGCCCAGCGGGATATCCGTAGTAGAGGTACCGCGTGAGTCTGGGCGTTAGCAGCGGCGGCCGCATGTTTTTGCCGATACGGGTATTCAACGAGAGGCCGCAACCGCCCTCCCCTCTGGCTATCGTTGATGTGAACTGCCCGTCGACGCCACGGTGTCGCTCGGTGTGGTTGGCTCGTCACGTGGTTGGCGTGCTCTGGCGGTCTCAGCGTCGTGTCCGGGGATAGGAAAACCCGCTGGCCAGCGCTGTCGCCAATCGCCGCCGGCAATAACTCGCACATGCTCGCCAACTGCCCAACTGCCGCACCCACACCATTGCTGATGCGAATGTAGTGTAAGCCACGCCGCGTTCCAGAGCACTCTTTTCGGTGCCTATCAATTGACTCTTGCCTTCCCAGCATCCCATGCCTCCCAGCAAGCCCGTGCGAGGAGCTTCGCCAGCAGGCTGGTGACCTGCTGTTGCATTGTTGCATTGTGGCCGGTTTTCACAAATGGCCGCCGACGCCAGCCTGGATTTGGGGAGGGAGTGAGGTGAAGAGAAAGGCAGGGTAAGGGGGGGTGGAAGGGGAGGGCAGGGGAGGGGTGAAGGGGGGGGTGTTTGCCAAGAAAATTCTCGCACAACTTTTTTTCGCCTGTTGGGGAGTCGGGGAGAGACTCCAATGTTTCCCCAGACCTCCTGCTCTCCTCGTGCGGGGAAAGGCGGCCCTCCACACCACCTCCACACTGGTGCCTGCTCCGCTGAGACCGAGCACACTGCGCCTTGAATACACGGTTTGGTGGGCCAGTCACGAGAACTGCCTCGCCAGCTGATGATAGCGCTGTCATTCTCCTTTGCCCTGGAGTGCTGTCCAAGAGAAAATATTGACAACCCAGCTGCCCAGGATCACCGCGGCCTGGTGGCGAAACCTTCGCCGAGCCCGCGGACGCCCACAACAACAACAGTGACATAAGCCACCGCTAGCGTCGAGACAGAAACTGGGGAGGTGGGCCAGTCACGCCCGCCCCGTGGCCAGTCAACGCAATCCGCCAAGGAGCGAATGGCCCAAGAGGAGATTTCAGGCGCCCAAGGGCAATACCTACGGCAGAGACCGGATGACTCGCCACGCTGCTTGCTAAGGCATTACACTACTCAGGAGGGCCCCGCCCTGTGTTCCGATGCCACAACGGTTTACCCACCACTGCCGCAGAGCCATGCAGATCGGGTCCACGCTTCTTCCAGAAACGCGGAATATCGCCAAGAACGCGAGGGAGGGGGGAGGGATCGCCGACGCCCACAGCAAGCCACCACCCGGCCAGCATGAACGGCACGGCATGGGGGATGGTGGCTCCCACTTGCCGTTCCAACGTCATTCCCAACGATCAGCGGACAGAACGGAGAGAGAGAATGGAGAAGATGACCCTCCCCTGAAACGAACTGTGGACGAGTTCCCACAGGCCCGCTGTCAGTTCCACCGTCCCAATCCACCGCTGTCTCCCATTATCTCCATCGTCTCATCTCCGCATTTTGGATCTAGTGGGGTTCTGGGGACCCGTCCTTGTTGCCGAGTTCAGGCTGGACCAGGGATAGCTGCGGGGTGCCATCCCCTCCCCATCCCCTCCCCTGCCCTGCCTTCCCCCTCCCCCGTCGCCCGCCGCTGGGGTCGTGTTGGGCCCGTCGGCTGGGGGCATTGGCGAATCGGCGTGCGTCGTCAGCAAGGGCCGTCATCGCGCGGACTCGCGCAGCGAATGGAATTGCCGCTGCCAGGCTATGTCCGAACCCCCGAAGAGAGCAGGTCGAACACAACCCACCCAGACACCCGCCCAAAGCAACCCACTGTCACCCACCCAGAACCCGAGCAGCTCCCGCCACGAGGCAACTAGCAGCGATCCAGGCCTAGCGCATCCTGAACTGCCACCGGCCCCAGCGCTGGCCATCCTGGCCTCCTGGCCTCATGGCCTCCAGAACCCCGGGTTTTCGCCCCTTGGCAGGCGTAGACCGGACCAAGAGTGGACTCGACGGCAGCGTCTATTGGGATTGATAGTGGACCGGATGGGCCAAAGCAGGCCTGGGCCGATGCCCTGTCCCAGCAAAGCGGGCCTCGGCAGCGTGTCGGTGACTGCGGGGTGCTTGCCAGCGGCCCCCTGCGACGCAGGTGAGCATGCTCCATCCTTCGGCACGGCTGATATCCACGGCGTCGCCATGGAGAAGACATTTAACGCACCCAGGGCCCGCTCGCGCGAGCCCGCCGCCCTGGATCCCGCCCTCTCTTTTTGCCTTCTCGTCTTGTTCCCTTACCATTTCCCATCCCTCCCCCGCGACCCCATCCGTACACCTCGCTGGCCCCTTTTGCCGCCGTGTCGGTGTCCTGCCTCGCCAGACCGTTTCACAAACCCCATCCCGTTCGGGACGCTAAACAAGCACCGCAGGCGGGTGGTGACCTGGTAACCGAGAAACGGTTGACCACCGCAAAACAACAAAAAATCCGGCAAACCCGACGACATCGACCACCAACAATTATGGCAGCGGCGGCGACCGTGTCGGGCGGGAAGAGGAGATCGCGCTCCGAGGGCGAGAGCGATAGGGCCGGGTCGGAGCAGTCAGAAAACGCCTCCAGCCCGGCGCCGTCGACCCGCTCGTCCGCCAAGCAGCAGATCCGCCACCGCGCCTCGATTGCGTGCGCCTCGTGCCGGGAGAGGAGGATACGCTGCGTGGTCAGCGAGGGAGAGTCGGAATGCGCCCAGTGCAGGAGGACAGGGGCCGCGTGCATCATCAAGGACGACGATGAGCGGAGGCGGTAGGTGTCAGCCCAGGTGATGGGGGTTTCTGGTGGGCCAGCATCTAAGACGCAACAGGCCGATCTCGAAAGCATACATGTCTTCCTTGTCAGACAGGATCTCATTGCTGGAATCGATGCTCAAGGAGCGCGGCGTCGCCCCTCCCCCGGCGATCCACCCCCCCAAGACTCGACAAGAAGCCCAGGCACGGCAACAACAGGAGCACCAGCAGGCCCAGACCGCCGGCGAGAGCGCAGGGAGCTCCGGGGCAAAGCTCGGGCCGCCGTCCCTGGACCAACCACCCACGCCACCGGGGTCAGGGGACGAGGATATCATCATGGCCGATACCGAGCAGGCAGGAGGGCTTACCTCGTCGACCACCGCTCGCACAACAACCTACACGCACCAGATCGACTCCCTCCTGCTGCGGGAGATGGAGCAGCCCAAGAAGGAAACCGGGACGCGCCACATCCTCTGCGCGCGCGGGAACAGCGTGTTCGACCAGTCGGTCGGGCGGGCGCGCTTCTTCGGTCCGACGGCCAACAGCCACGTGCATGCGCGGTCGGCGGCGAGCCTGACGCGGCACGACCGGCCGGATCAGATCCACCGAGTCGAGCTGCTGATCGCGTCGCTGCGGCCGGCCACGCACGAACACCTCATGCGCTGCTTCTGGGACTACTACAACTCGTGGCAGCAGGTCGTGGACGAGGCAGCGTTTGAGGCCGGGCGCACGACGCAGGACCCGCGGTTTTACTCGCCGTTCCTGCACCTGGCTATCCTGGCGATTGGGTACAGGTTTGGGGACTGGGATCGCGAGGATATGAAGATGCTGACCGTGGCGAACCGCGAGAGCACGCTGCACATGGAGGCCAAGGCCATGGTGGAGGTGGAGCTGGAGCGGCCTGGTGGGGTCCCCAGCGTGCAGGCGCTGCTGATGGTCGCTGACCTGGAGTGCGGCGCTGGGAGGGACGCCACCGGGTGGATGTACACTGGTGAGTTGCTCCGTGGTACGGTGGGGGAGAGAGGGTTGGGAGAATGCTAACGTGTCCCAGGCATGGCCAACCGGCTGGCTTTCGACCTCGGCCTCCACGTCAACGCGGTCGGGACCGACATCTCGGACCTCGAGCGGCAGACGCGGCGCCAGGCCATGGCCGGGTGCGTCATGTTTGACCGCAAGTGGTCGCTGCTCCTGGGCCGCCCGACGGCCATCAAGGGCCAGGACGTAGCCATCGACGTGCTGCCGCGGGTGCCCGGCAAAGGCATGGTGGACCAGAGCGTGGGCACCGTCGCGAGCTACGGCGCCATTAACCGGCAGATGTTTGAGCTGCTCGACCTGGCCGGCAAGGTGGCCGACTTCCAGAACTCGACGGCCGGCGCCGCCCACGTGTTCGCGACCAAGGCGGCCGAGGACAGGGCATACCTGCACTTCGTCGGGCTCGAGCGGCTCTTCCACAACTGGTACCGCCGCCTGCCCGAGAACCTGACGTGGAAGCCCGTCAACATCAAGTCGGCGCACATGGGCTTCTTCATCCTACACCAGCAGTTCCACGTGTGCATGATCATCCTACACCGGCCGTGGGCCAAGTACGGCCCCATGTCGCTGGACGGGGCCATGGGCGGGCGGTACCCGAGCCCGGAGACGCCGGGACAGGAGGACGTCAACTCGTGGATGGCGCCGCTGCAGCACAACGACAACCGCGCCTCCATGTCGCGCAGCATGTGCACCCAGCACGCCATCCGCATCGCGCGCATCTTCTGGCACCACCGCCAGCGCTTCGACGGCCGCCGTGTCGTACTGACGTGCATCCAGCACGCCGGCACTGCCGCCCTCGCCCTCATGGCCGCCCTCGCCCACAAGAGCGCCGAGCTCGACCACCAGAGCAACCTGCGCTACCTGCAGGTCCTCTCGTCGGCCATCTACGACATGAGCCACCTGTACCAGCCCGCCGCCCGCATGTACCAACTGCTCAAGACGATGCTGGTCGAGATCCGCTCCGAGATGGTCAAGTCGGGCGGGTTCGACGTGAGCAGCCTGGTTGGCCGGTACCAGGGGGGCGGGAACGGGGGTGGCATGGTCTTTGGGAGCAGCCACTGGTCTGCCGGGACAGACGCCAGCTGCCCCCCGACGGACCGGTTCGAGGCGCTGCAGGAGGAGGAGCGCGCCACCAAGCGCCGCCGGATGTCGAGCCTGTCGTCGGTGGACTTTTCGTGCCTCGCGCCGTCGTTCCTGACCAACAGCCATGGCGGGTGCCCGAGCCCGCCGGCGTCGTCGCGGAGCTTTGAGAGCTCCAACCCGCCCATCACGACCGACCACGCCCCTGGGGAACCTGGCACGTTCGACCTCGACTTCTTCCACGCGTCCTTTGTCGACTTTATCAACACGGGCGGCGACGGCCCGGCCACGGACGAGTGGGTGCCGACCGACCCCCCGGCCAACACCGCCAGCCCGCCGCCCATCCTCATCCCGACCGTCTCGGGCGACCTCTCGGCGTTTACCTATTCCATGGAGCCGCCTGCCGCCCCCAAGACCGATGTCCCGGCCGTCACCATCCCGCACCCCGCGGTCGCCGTCCCCGCCACCACCGCCCCCGTTGACGAAGACGACGACTCCTCGGTCGACAAAACCATCGAGGACTGGCTGGCCGAGCCCTCCAAACCGACCGTCTCCACCCCGATCCAACAAACCATCACAACCCCTTGCAACCCGCCCGCCGAGCTCTTCCAGCCCACCGCCTCGCCCACAGTCACCCCCTCCCCGCAAAACACTATCCCCGGCCCCACCGAGCCGCGCACAACCCTCTCCCACGCGACCGCCGACGGCGTGCCCATCCTGCGCGACCCGTACATCCTCAGCATCGAGACTGAGCTTGGCGTGGGGTTCGATTTTGGCCCGGACGTGGAGAGTTCCACCACCACTGCAGCCCCCGCTGAGCAGCAACAGCAACAACCCGCCGAGGCCGAAAAGCCGATCGACGCGCTCGAGTGGTTCAACCAACCCACCTCCCCAGCCAATGCGGTCAAGACCGCTGCTGCTGCTGTGGAGGTGCAAGATGCGAGGGTGCCCGCGCCGCCGGTCACGCCGGTGACGCTGGATGAGCTGGTGTTGAGTGTGGAGGAGGCGGTGGGGTCGGCGAGGGCGAGAGCGAGGGCGAGGGCCGCGAGGGGGAGTGTGAGTGCGGGGAGTGTGGCGGGTAGTGTGGCGGGGAGTATTGTTGTGGGTGGCGAGGGGAGGAATAGGGAGTTGGATTTTTTGAGTTTGTAGGGGGGGAAACGGGGTGGGAGAGGGCCTAGAGGAAAAGGCGGGGTAAGAGGGAAAGTAAGGGGGGAGAGTAAGGGGGAAGAGTAAAGGGGAAGAGGGAAAGTTGGGGATGAGAAAAGGGTGGTTTCTTTTGTTTCGTGGTTGGCTCCAGGCGTTTGGGGCACAATGATGATAATAAGGGGGAGAGGGGTATTAATGACGATTCATGAACGAGACTTTGGCAGATATAGCACTGCCGCGGGGTTGATGTTTACATAGATCAGGATAATGACTTAATGGCCTGTTGACAAGCACCCACGGGTTCCTTGGCTGCTCGTTTCGTGCTTACTGTGTATTGTCCGGATCTATGATCCAGATCTCATGTCTTCACATCGGAGATGGACATGCGGATGAGGCAGTGCTCGGAATCCTCTGGCTCCTTCAAGGGCATCCTGATGCGAGCGCGCCGCCTCCCCACAAAATCCAGGCAGCGATGGCACCCAACAGGCAGCCGCACAAGGGGAAGCATTAAAGATCGCCAGCGCATTCGGGACGCGTTAGCTCACCGCATTAGCTGGGCTCGCGCACAAGGCCCTTGCAGCAATCCTCATTTATTTTTCGCGATTATTTAAAGGCAAAAAGGATGTCGTTTCTTGAAAGCCTCTCTTTTCTCAGTTCTTATCTCTCATCGCCTGGATCAAATTCCACACAAGCCGACAGGCTTTCCCCCAACCCCCAACACCATCTCTTCCCTCGCGAGGTTGAGCAAAGCCTACGCCCAGGAAAACACTAGTTAAACCAACTTCCAAACATCACCATCTCCCCGCCAAAATGGTCACAATCTACTCCGCGTCCAGCGGCCCCAGCATCCTCCCCCGCCGAGTCTCCTCCCTCGCCCTCGTCATCCTCCTCTACACGGCCGCGACTCCCTTCTCGCCCATCTCCTGGCTGACGGGGCCCCTCGAGATGTCGGGCACGTACCTCGCCGACCGCCTGCTTGCGGGACTGATCCTTCTCGGTGCGTGCTACTTCCAGTGGGCGGTCGCGTCGCTGCGCTCGGCGGTGGTGATTACACTCCCCACGGGGGGGAGTGTCACGAGGGTGAGGGATGGGAGGTTGGAACAGGTGAGGGGAGACGGGGTGGTGTTGGGGGTGTGGACTGTTGAGGGGTATTGGTGAGTCTCCCTTGTCTCTTTTTATCTCGTTGGAATGGGGGGGGAGGCTTGGGGCTGGGAGTGAGGCTGTGGTGCAAGAAGGGCCGCTAATCTGGTTGTGGGCAGGCACTTTGCCCTCGCCCAGGCAGGTGTGCTGCTGCTGGCCGAGTACGCCGGCAGCGAGACGCTGCGGAGGTTCGTGGTTGCTGTGGTGGTCCTGGCGCTCTGGATCATCGGGTGGGCCGCCACGCCCGCGAGCCTGAAAAGGTGGGCGTGGGAGCACGCCAAGGTGTACCTGTTTTTGCTGGTGCTGGACGAGTTGAGGAACGTGGCGATGCAGGGGCTGGGGGGCGGGGGTGGCAGGCGGAGGCGGGGGCGGTGGTGATGGTGGATGGTGCTGGGGGAGGGTATCAAAATTGACATGGGCGACGTCGGCTACACAAACGAGGCGAAACGGGGCGAGGGTTTGTTGTCGAAGATGGAGCATCTCGTTGACAACTTCGTCAGAACTACAGGGGGAAAAATCGAATCCGACTAATCTTGCACTTGGTATGAACTCAACACATCGGCAACCCGTAAGGCCATCAGCCCATGCTTGGCTTGTTCAAACACCCCTATCAGATAGTTATACATTTGTAAACCACATAGTTATGTCCTCGCCATGGGGGTTCAACTGCCATGACATTTCCTTTCACGAAGTGCCATCCCAACAGCCGCGTTCCATTATCTCAGCCCCAGCAAATACAAAAAGACTTTGCAGTAATTCTGCGTGTCATCTGGGAGATAGAACGGTCAAAAGTAGTCCAAGTTATTTTCCACCTGATGGTGGGATTGAGGCCATCAACCATCCCTTTGCCCCTTTTTGGCCCTGGGGTGCTTGGTGTAACTCGGCGCATACGCACGAGCATTTATCCCCCCCTGCCCTGGTGGGTATGCCTGGACATCCACACAACCTTCCACTTTTCTGTAAAGAAGCTCCTTGGATCCCTTTTTTCGAGTCAGTAATTGCTCTGTCGCTAAAATGACGCAACGATGCCGTCCAAAATACGAGGCAGCCACGGCTGCCCTCCGCCACCATGTAAGCCCGGCCCAAGTGTCGTCCGTGGAGCTGCAAAGCCCTCTAGTGACTCTAGTCGTCCCAGTCATCCCGGAATCGAGGCCTGGGCTCGCACTTCACACACTACGTTCCTTATGCCCCTTCACTACTGACCATCCCGATCAATTCTCGCCCCCGTATCTTCCCAGAAAGCAAAGAACCCTCCATAAGACCCAGTCCACTCAGCCATCCGACTGCATAGCACCTTAGTCACCATACTATGGCCTCCGATCCCCACAAAGTCCTTGTCATCGGCGGCTACCACAAGCTCGCCCTGGAGCTTATCCCGCTCCTGCTCAAGCGAGGCTGCGACGTCTCGACCCTGGTCCGCACTCCGGAACAGGTCGAAGCGGTCGCAAAGCTTACAGGCGGCGATCCCCCCCGGTCGCCCGGCGTGATGGCTCTGGATCTGGAACGCATTTCGGACGATGCTGAGGTGCAGCAATACCTGACTGGCGTGAACAGCGTAGTTTGGTGTGCCGGTAGGTTTTCTTGAGGCCTTCGGGCGTTTCAAGCCGCCCGGTATACCTTGGCTGACTGCTGGATCAGGAGGGAAAGGGGGAGAGCCGGAACATCGAGGAGTGAGTGAGAGCGCAACTTAGGCGGTCATGGCCGCCCTTGGCCGCCCTGGTCCGCTCGGTCCCCCCGAGTTCGGCTTTGCTAATATTGTTTTGGTTCATTATCTGTTAGGGATCTGCGCTTGGCAATGCAGTAAACTGCTTCATCGATCGCGGTGCCCAAACTGCATCAGTCAGCCGATTCCTCGTCATCTCGGATCTCGATTGGAACGACAAGATCCTTACGAACCCGAATTTGGATGTGGATGATGTTACCGCCTACAACTCCTCGCTCGTGGGAAACCAGCCCGAGGTGGAGGAGTTGAGAATGCTGGAGAGGACAAACATGTACCTGATCAATCTCCGCATCGGGGACCTGACGTCCTCGCCGGCTGGGGGGGTTGAATTGGGAAAGGTACAGGAGCTGAAAGGGTCCGTGAGCACCCAGGCCGCCGCAAGGGTTGTGGATTTGTTGCTGGCGACTGAAGGAGTTGAGAGCATGGGACTAAGCCTGGTCGACGGGGCGGAAGATATCCGGGATGCCGTGAAGAGGGTGGCCGAGGAGAAGGCGAATAGTCACCGGGCATAGACTTATAGAGAGATCGTTGATGTGTCGAGAGATGAGACTAAAACACTTGCTTCTATCCCGTAATCTTGTTCCCTACCCGAGTCAGCGGGACATTCAGGAGGCCGTGACGAGGGTGGTTACAGACCAGGTATGTTCTTTGGTCACCTAAACGCAAGGTACTTGAAGGGGATACAAGAAAACGAAAAGTTGATGATGCTAGCGAGTACAAAACCACAGTTCCTCCACACGCTGCTCGTACGAATCCCTAATTATAGTTCTTGCTCGCGCTGGGATACCGCTCCGGGCAGTTCACCATCTCATGCTCCCCGGTCTTGTCGCAGGTCGGGCAGAAGATCTCCTCGGGGCCGTGCGCGAAGAAGCAGTTCTTGCCGCGGAGGCACTTGTCGTCGGTGCAGTACTGGTGCTTCTTGGGCTTGCGCCTGCCGTACGTTTGAAAGTGGCTCGCCTCGTCCTTGGTGTGCCCAAACGTGCAGCGGAGCCCGTGCGAGCAGTACCGCCGCCAGAAGCACCGCACCTTCGCGGTCTCCTCGTTGCGCCGCATCCGGGCCCGCTGCTTCTCGAGGCGCTGGTTGACGTCGGTGTAGCCGTCGTCGTTGGTGGGCTCCTCCTCGGCGGGGTCGTTGTTGGGTTTCTTCTCGGCGGGGTCGCCGTCGTGGTCGTGGTGATCGTCGCCGCCGTCGTCGGCTGCGCCCGGGTCCTCCGCGTCCATTGACAGCTCCCTGAACCGGTTCGAGATGGTGAGCGCGTTGCCGGCGCCGCCGCGAACCGGGTACTTTTGCGTGTACTCGAGGTGCGTGAGCACCCTGAGGCCCTTGCTCTCGAGCTTGCCCTTGGACTCGATGAAGAGCCGGCGGAGGTCGTCATCCGTGATGGACGGGTCAAACGCGGGGATGATGGCGAGGTCCCGGCTGCTGGCGCCCTCGCGCTTGGGACTGATCTCGTACCGGTAGACGGGCATGCGCAGCTGCTGGAGGAACTCCTCGACCTTGTCCGCTTTGGGCCGCGGGTCCAGCACGACGATGCTTTGTTGGTTGATCATGGCGCGGTCGGCGCGGAACTCGCTCGCGTGGAACCCGATCTCGTAGAGGTAGTCGTCTAGCAGGTGCACTCGGAACAGATGCTGCGCAATGTCCTTGTCATCCTGCGTGAACACGCGCGCGAGCCCGTTGCTCCACGACCACAGATGCACCTGGCAGTCGCGCTTCTTGGTGATGCGCGTGACGGCGGACCGCACGTCACGGTCGCCCGACACGATGATGAAGACGGTCGGGATCTTCAGCTGGAACGCCTCGTAGGCTTGCTCGATCGCGTCGGCGATGAGCTCGGTGTCGACCTGCTTCTCGCGCCCCGTCCACGAGCTGCGCTCGAACGTGTTGACATTGACGTCGTGCGCCGCCATCGCCGTCCACACGGTCTCGACAGGCGGCGGGGCCGAGCCGTACAGCTGGACTTTGACGACGAACTTCTTCTCGTCGGCCGTGAGGCCAGAGTTGTTCAGGAGGATCTCGCGCAGGCGGCCGACGTCGAAGCGCCAGGTGGGATCGCATGGAACATTGAGTCCCTTCTTCTCAGCGTAGGTCCTCTGGCCCTGGATCCAGAGGTTCGAGTTGTCAATGCAGATGAAGATGTTGCCGACACCCTGGCCGGGGAGGTGAGAGTGCTGAGGAGCCGACATGGCGATGACAAGGCTGCGTTGGGAGGTGTTGGCGTTGTGTTGTTGTCGTTGTCGTTGTCGTTGTTGCTGTGAATGTTGATATTGTCGTTGGTGTTGCTGATGTTGATGTTTGTGGTTGTTGCTAAGGGGATTCTCAGGGGTAAGGGGTGTTGGTCGGCCCCAGGAAGACGCATCACCAACGTCCCGGGGAACCGGCATTTAAACCCCCAGAACCCGCCGCCACCACCAAAACGGCTGCCTAAACGGCACCCAGTCCACAATTATTTTGAGCCGCAGCCTCGTTCGGTGTGCGTCCCTGAGGGTGGGCAGGCCGCATACTGGGCCGCGCCGCCGCACCAAGCTGAAGTGCAACGGACGGGTGAGAACAAAGCTTTCCTGCCCGCCCACCACCATCCGTGACGCGCTAGCCATGACCTGGCAGGCCACCTGTTCCCAGGATAGCAACCGCTGTGTCGATTGCTGGGAGCGGCTTTCGGTGACCCCTGAGGGTGGCAGGTGGCAACAGCGCTTGCTGCGATCCTTCACCCCTGACGAGTATTTCGCTGGCTGGACGATGAGTCGACCACACCACACCGACAACGCCGTTGCTGCGGCTGACACTGGTGCGACGGCTTCTGACGCGGCCTGGGGAGAGACATTTGGATTAATGGTATCTGCGTAAATCGTGTACTCGTAATCGTGGGATCTGTCACAGAAATACCCAGAAAACAACAATGCTGCCAAGACAAGGCTCGGAAAACAACCCCTGAACGCCGCTACCTGGCCTCTATCCCACCCCGATCGACATCCCTTTCCCTCATTTCGTTTCCTGCTAAGCCAAACGCGCCTGAGTCATCATCTCCAGGCTCGGATACCTGTCGTCAATCGTGTGCTCCCTGAGAAACTCGATGGGCACCTCGTTCTCGCTGTCCTCCCGGCTAAGTATCGGCCGTGTTGGCTCCCGATCCTCCTCGACCGAGACAAGCAAGTCAGGGGGAACCTCATTGTCGCTCTCAGCTTCCCTGTCCACGTGAGGCCCGTCCTGCAAGTCGACCAGCCTACCGCCACCGCTAGCCTCAGCCTCGTCCAGCCGATGGGATGAGTTCCGCAGGATGACGGATGCTTCCGCCGGGGGCGATATGTCACCCTGCTCATGGTCAGCAGGCTCCACGTCAAAGCCCGCAGCGCGCAGAGCGTTCCGCAGCATGCTGTCAGCCTGGCGGAACGCTTCCAGCTCAGCGCTGATGGCGCAAATCAGCAGGTTCCACCCCTGCTCCTCGGCGATTTGCAGGCGCTCCTGCAGACCGTCTATGACTGCGCGCATCTTGTCGAGCTGGGAAAACATGGCCTGCTCGGGAGACGGTGGTGATGTCTTCCCACCCTCCCGACCTTTGCCGTTGCTGTCGCTCTTCTGCCCAGCATCGCCGTTACCCTTCATCTCCTTCCTGAGTTCAGCCTCAAAGTCGGACACCAGCTTCACGGCGCCCCTCCACACCACGACACCCTCCTCCAGCGCCGCCTTCTCCATATCCACATCAGTCTTCTTCTTCTCCAGAATCGCCACCTCCGCCTCCCACCAATCCTTCGCCATCTCGGCGGTCCTCCGCTCCGGCCTCAGCCGCAAAAACTCGACCCCACCAGGCGACTCCCTTTCACTTTTGCCCTCCCCAACAACACCCGCAAAAGCCTCCCCATCCAACGGCTTCACTCCCGGCCGAATCAACAACCCCGTGATCTTCCCATCCACTTCCCGCAACGCGCCACGGTAGCCACTCAGCCCCGCTTCCCTCCGACTCCCCACCTCCTCCACCCGCGCATCAAGGACCTTCCCTCTCCGCCTCAACCCTACCAGCCTCTCCTCAAGCTCCGCAATCTCTCCCCTGACCGCATCCCTCTCCTCCTCGAGGGCCCTTAGCTCGCTCCCCAGAGGCTCATCCCCGTCCTCCTCGAGCGCGCGGAGCTCCTCCGCGATGCCCACGCGCCGCGCAGACCATCGGCGCAGTTGAGATAACGCCTGCTTGCGCGCGCCGAGCGCCGTGGCCAGTTGGGCGTCCTCCTCGGCCTTGAGGTCGGCGAGTAGGGCAATAGTGCGCGCCAACCCCGTGCGGGCGGCGCGCAGGCCCAGGGGTTTGGGGCGCGGTTGCCGGACGGGGACGAGCGTGCCCGAGAGGGTCGTGGTAGTGGGTGTTTGGTCGAAGGTTACGTGCCGCCGCGGGGTGGAGTCACCGTGGCTTGTGGTTGTGGAGGGGCTTCGGATTGTGCTCCGGCCGCTTGCGTCGCTGGCGACGGACTGGGCGCTGGATGGGGGGGCATCGGGGTTGAGGTTGGCAGCGAGGCCGGCGGACTGGGCGTCGAGGAGGTGTTGGAGGTCTTTTTGGAGGGCACGTTCACGGTGTTGGAGGTTGAGCCACACGGCGTCGGGTTTGGAGCCGGTGGCTCTGTCGCGGCTGCGGTTGGGTGAGGTGGCACCGCGGTCGAAGAGCACGCTGTTGATGTTGCGGGCGAAAGAGGAGGTGTCCAAGTGCCGGGGCGCCGCGTGCGAGGTATCGTGGTCTTCTTCGTCGCGGTAGAGCATCTGTGAGGTTGCTATCGGTGGAGGCGGCCCTGCGAACAGGATGCGCTGCTTCGGCTGGGATTTGGAGGGCGAACGGGTGCTGCGTGCTCTGTCGCTCGCCCTAGCGGATGGGGAGGGGCTCCGGCGAGGAGAGTATGGGGCGCGGCCCTTAACAGGGTCTGACGATAGGAGGGTTTCGTCGGGTCGGGGCGAGAGGTCGGCCAGGTCGTACTCGCTCGGCTTCTTGCGGATCGGGGGGCTCGTTCGGCTGTGCAACGGGAGGATCGGGCCGTCGCGGGAGAAGCCCAGGCGGGGCAGGTAGGAGGATCTTGTCGACATGGCCAGAAGGAGTGAATAATGGGAATCGAAGGGTCAGGAATAGAGGTTCAGGACAGCCAATCGATGGGCCAACCCTCACACATATCGAGCAGAGGCGGGCAAATGAACGAGCTGGAGAGCGCAGGGGATGCTCCCAATCGCAGTCCAGAGCTGCGCGGTGGTGTGCTGGTTTTGAAGCTCGGGAGAGGCCACAGTGGCATTGACAGCAAGTGAAAACCGTGACACTGGGCAACAAGGTCTGGCTCTGGGCTGTTGGGATGTTGGGGATTTGGGACGAGTGAGTGACTGGCTGGGGGGCCAAAAGCTGAGGGCAGATGCCTGGAGGTGTTGCGGCGCACAGAGCAGAGAGGGCCTGGCCTGGGACAGCCACGAGCTTGTGGCATGTGGCACTGCCATTGGGAGCGACCTGCAGCTGATGCCCCACTGTGGTTGGCCCAGAGCTTGAACTGCTGACCCACCAATCGTCATTGTGGGTCTCTGCTTCCAGCCCCAGATCCACTTCAAGGCCCTCCATCGTCCACCAGAAGCTATCTCACAGCCCTTCACTTCACCCCCGCTCACTCAGGTAGGTATAACCAAACTCTCCTTTTCACTTTACTCTTCCTGGTCCCAAGTTTCAGTCTTTTTGTTCCTTAACTCACCCATTCACTGGCCACAACATGCCTCAGAAACGACACCTGGGAATCCGACCCCCAACCCTAACCCCATCCCTCGAATCCCCCTACTCCTCACCGTTCTCCTCCCCATTTCCCCCCTCCACCACCTTAAACCGGTCCGTCTTCTCATCCGCCCAGTACGGCGTCTGGTCAAACCCAAACCTCAATATCTCAGGCCGCTGATAATGCCCCTTGGCATCAATCCACACCTTGATCGTCGCCAGGTCCCCCAGGTCAATCTCCCCGACCACCAACCTCTCCCCTTCCCCCGTCTGCGGCCCAGCAATGAATCCACAAAACGGATGCACCACCGCTGACCACCCCCCTCCCGTCTTCACCAGCTCCTGCTCCCCCAAGTGCTCCCTCATCCATTCCAGACACCCCTCGTCAACATAGTTCGACGCCGTCACCACCCAGACCTGCGCCGTCAGCGCATGCGCCTTCATCAACCCCTCAATCTGCGCGTCCGCCACCGTCTCAAACCCCCTCATGGTCGACAGCGCCGGCCACGCGCCCGCATGGATATGCTGCCCCTGCACAATCAGCGCCTGCCGCGCCCCGTTCATCGTATGCTCCCAGCAGGCCAACCCCCCAACCTTCGCCCCGCCCACCGCACCCACCGGCCACACCCTCAGCGTCGACCCGTCCCCCTGCGCCCAGACCATCCGCTCGACGTACGTCGGCTGCAGCTTGCGGTGCACGCCCAGCACCGTCCCATCGCCGTCGACCAGCACCTGCGAGTTGAACAGCGTGTGCCCGCCGCCCCCCATGCGCTCCGACACGCCCAGATTGATGGCGACGCCCGTGCGCCGGCAGGCGTCCTGGAGGGGTACCATGTCCGCGCCGTTGGGTTCGACGACGACGGATTGCGCCGCGTAGGTCGCGAGGGCAGAGACTTGGGTCAGGGGCGGGTAGCATTCGATCCAGTACTGCGGCAGATGGGAGACGTGAGGTTAGTATCCTTGTGCCGTGACCTGCTAACGGACGAAGTGGAATAGGATGGAGGATGGATGATGGACTAAACGCACAGGATACCCCGGGATAAACGTCTCCGGAAAGACGAGCAGCTTCACGTCCTGGGTCGCCGCCTCCTCGATCAGCCGGACCGCCTTGCGAATCGTCGCCTCCTTGTCCATGAAGACGGGCGCCGCGTGGGCCGCCGCCACCTTGAACTTGGTCTCCTTGAACGTCATGGTGTGTGTTGGTGGCCGGAACGGTAGGCACTCGGAGTCTGGGATCAGCGTCGGTGGTCGGTCTGGCCTGACCAAAAGTCTCGCAGAGCAGGCTATCCACAGTGATGGAACGATCGGGCAGAGAGGGCAAGCTGGGGATCACCTCCTCTACTAGTGTATCACACCATATGGGGGTAAGCGGGGAAGGCAAACTGGTCTTCGTCGTTGATAGCTCAGCCAGGCTGGGACGGATCTGTGCCGCCCCTGGTCGATCTGCCAAGTCAAAGCCAATGGGATGGTCTCGAGAGGCGGCAGCCCCCACTCACAACTGTCCCATGCCACTTGATCGAACCTATGGAAGACGAGGAACAGGTGGGACACAGTAAAGAGCAAAAAAATAGCATGTTCATGCGATACCAGCAAACAAATCTATTGCCAGGCCTCCCAGGCCGTGTCCCTTGCAAATTCTGTCCCGTTCCCGTAAACCCCAAACCTCCAATGCGAGCAAGCCAAATCACTCCAGCTGACCAATGCCCAGGTGCTCCACATCGGCCTTCACAATCCGCAGAGTGTTGGTGTTGCCCATGCCGCCCTAGAAAAGAAGCCCGAGTTAGCAGTCTGCTCAGACATCCCACGGGCATCAGAAGCGGCAGTCTTACCTTCCAGCCCTGCACGACCACGACAGTCTCGCCCTCGTTGAGGATACCCAAGTCAATAGCATGGCTAAGACCCCACTTGATGCGCCTGTCCACGTCCTCCTGCCAGTTGACCTTGGTAAAGTCGGGCTTGGTCTCGGGGAACAGGAACGGATACACGCCGCGGTACAGGTGGGCGTACCGCGAAGCGGGCGCATTGCGGGTGATCATGATGATGGGGCACACGGGCCGGTACTTGGAGATGAGGCGGGCCGACTCGCCCGAGGTCGACAGCACAAAGACGGCCGAGGCGTTGAGGTCGAGCGAGGCGCGGACCGCAGCCATGGCGCACGACTCGGTGATCGACACGGGGCGCTTGACCAGAGTGCAGAGCTCCTCGAAGTGGCTCACATAGGGAATCGAGTTCTCGGCCTTCAGGCAAGCCTCGCTCATCTCACGGACCGCCTCGTTGGGGTAGTTGCCCTTGGCGGTCTCGCCGGAAAGCTAGCGGAAATAGTCAGCATCAAGCCAACGAATCTGATTTGAAGCGGCTGTCTTACCATGACGCAGTCGGCGCCGTCAGTAACGGCGTTGCCGACGTCGCTGATCTCGGCACGAGTAGGCCTGGGGTTCTTGATCATGGACTCGAGCATCTGGGTGGCGCAGATGACGGGCTTGCCGGCAATGTTGCACATGGCAATGATCTTCTTCTGGGCCGCAAACACCTCGGCCGCGGGAATCTCGATACCCAGGTCACCACGGGCGACCATCACACCGTCGGTCTCTTCCAGAATCTCAGGGAAGTTGTTGAGGCCCTGGCGGTTCTCGATCTTGGCGATGATCTGGATGCGGCGGCCCTCCTCGCCAAGAATCTCGCGGATGTCCTTGATGTCCTGGCCCCTGCGGATGAAAGCTGCGAATACCTCATTAGCCATGGCCACCGTGTGGGGCGGAGAGCCAGTTTCAGCCTCAACTCACAAGCAAAGACCATGTCGACACCGTTCTTGACGCCGAAACGGAGATCATTCTTATCCTTCTCCGAGAGAGCGGGAAGATCGACATCGGTGTTGGGCAGGTTGACGCCCTTGCGGGACGAGATGAAGCCGTTGTTGCGGGCACGGACCTTGACGGTCTGCTCGTCGAGAATCTCAAGCACGTCGAACGCCAGGACACCGTCGTCGACGTAGATGATGCGCCCGGGCTCAATCACCTTGGTGATGTTCGTATAGTCCACATACCTGGCCGGGGTCAGTTGGGTGCCAAACTCGGACAACGGAAAACACGGACAAAGAGAGTCACACTCACATGTTCTTAGTATCGCAGCAGAGCTTGAAGTCCTCGTTGGTCGTGAAGTTCATGATGGTGCCAGCCTCAATCGGGATATCGACATCGTCCTTGGTGTTACCCGTCCGGATCTCCGGGCCCTTGGTGTCCAGGGCAATGGCGATCTGGCGGCCCTTCTGGACCTTCTCAGCCTGGCGGGCATTGTCGATGACGGATTCTGTAGGCAAAAAACACATGCGTTAGCGGTCGCATCTTGCAGTCGCCAAGCGGATCAAAGCGGCTCGGCCAGGCCGTGTTGGTGGAGTTAGGGAACCTGGTGAGCGGATCCCAAACATCCGCTAACGCGCCCGCCACCACGATTGATCGAGATCAAGCCAGATTGCAGGGAGGAGAAACGGCAGACAGAGAACGTACGGTGGTATTCGTAGCTACCGTGGGAGAAGTTCATGCGCACCACGTTCAGGCCAGCCTCACGCAGCTTGTTGATGGCCTCAACGGAGTTGGTCTTGGGGCCAATGGTGCAGATGATGGAAGTGCGGCGCAGGTTGCGCTCAGGCTGATAGGCGGTGTCCAGCTGGGCGAGCCATTCGATCTTGCCGCCGAGCTGGAGGTGGTCGAGCGCAGTCGTCGCCATTGTGAAGGATTGCCGGTCTGGGGGGGTTCCGGATTGTGTGGTGACTGCGAAGAGGTTCGCACGAGGGTCCGGGTCCAGAGAAGATGAGCGGATGTGAGGATTTAAAGCCTGAGGTTGCCGTGTCAGCAATCTCCGACTCCGGAGGCGGTGGCGCTTGCAGGAGGGAAGGGCAAGCCGTTTTTCGCAGGGAAGTCTGCGACGAGGGCGGAGGGAAGAGAGTGGAGGGCTGAGAGGACAAGCAAGGCCTGCCAATGTGGTTTGGCGAGTGAACTTTTTCCACGCGCTAAAGGGGCGTGCCCGTGTTTTGCCCGGCTGGTGCTGCGTTTGCGGTAAAGCAGGGCTGTCGGGCAATGGACGGGGGCCAGAGAGCTGACAGAGGCTGGGCTGAGAGGAAAGGCAGACAGAGACTCACCTCCAAGACGCTGGGAAATCGGGTCTAGCCGCGGGGATGAGCAGAGGATGAAGGGGACGAGGGGGATGAGGGGAGTCGAGCTGGCGCGAGATGGGGAAATTAAAGACTCTGCGCGAAAAAAATGTTGCCTTCAACAAACCCAATGGATGCTCCCACGTTCGTGCGAGGCGGGGAGCTCCAAAAGCTTTCCCAACATCCCACGCAGCGGGGTGCCCCACGTACCCCTCCTTGGAGGTTCCAGGTTGCCAGGGTGCCAGGCGCGCCAGGCCAGGTGCATCTGGAGTCAGGAGCTGAGCCTGAGGACATCGGATCCGGCTGCGCTGAGCCGCGTGTTGGCCCATCTCGGCCCCTGTGCAGCCCATCCTGGATCCAGGCTCGATCCCCCACCCATCCAGGTTCCAGAGACCCCGATGAAGCTGCTCCGCCGGCCGGGAGACCTGTGTGCATCTGAGGTTGGGGCCATCGTCAACAAGTACCTCGACACGGGATGTGGCCCCGCCTGGCACTTGGCGACACCCATGGGCCCACAATTGCGCCGCGGGATGGTGGGAACCAATTGCTGTCAAGTCCAGCGCCATGTGGGTCGGGCCACACATCCCACGGAATGCCAACCCCCGTGACCCCGCACGTGGTTGTTGTCGAAGTGGCCCAAGCTCCTCGGTCTGTTGGCGCCTTGTTGCCTGGTTTTGCTAGTTATGTCGTTGTCGGGCTGGCTTTGTCTCGTGATCGAATCCGCTTGTTGCCCGCCCAGCGCCCAGCCCCCACAATTGGTTGCGCCTCGCCTCTCCCCACCAACGCTGTCGCCTCGACCAAGCCAACACAATCCCAGGCAATCGGCTCGACTTCGTCCACCTCTTATTTCGGCCCGCCCCCTCAAGAAAGCAAACGTAACCGCATCGTGTCCGATCATCGCCCACCCCCACAGTCCATTTTTTGCTGCCCCCAACTGTCCCTTATCGTGGAGAAAGCGGAGAAGCGGTCAAGATGGTGGGTGCTGCCCCTCTTCCTCCCGTGGTGCTCGTTGTCTGTCGTCGCGGGTCGTCCTCGGGCCCTGTCGTCGCATCCGAGTCTAAAGATCGCTTCCAGTTTCTCGACTTGCTGACTTTGGGGTTGTGGTCAAAGTTCGGACGCCTGACCCATTATGCCTTTGACGCTGTGCTCCGTGAGTGCCTCTCCTGCCCTTCGATGTTCTTCCCGCGCCCGCATCTGGGTCCTCCCCCTACCCCAACCTTGCTGCCCCGAGTGCTGACAACCTTGCCCACCAGTCTCGGCCTTTTTGGCGGGAATGAAGCGTTCGACCGGCCTGACGTGAGTACCGCAACTCGACCGATCACCGACTCCTCCCCCCTCTTGGCGATCGGCGTACCCCCCACCCCAGATAAGCGGCGGCCGTCGAGAAAGCTGACCGAGGCTCTGTCAAGGCCCAGTTTCAAGACCGACAAGGTGGCCGGCGAGAACAAGGAGGTGTCGAAATGGGTCGGCAAGTACCTCGGCCTCGGCGAGTGGGTGATGGACCAGTCCGTCGCCATCGCCGGCTCGAGCGGGTGGTTCGAGCGCACCCGGTAGATGCGGCGTTGTCGGGAACGAATCGACGGAGGGATGGCGGAAGGGTGACGAACCGACACCGCGCCGGTGGTGGAATCGGACTTTTTCATGTCGACAGATATGGTGGAACAGCAGTTAAACGCTGTGTTCGGGCTGGGCCGGAGGGTTGCCGTGCCCCGCGTCGTCTGGTCGGCGGTCTCATGGGTTGGCGTTCCGGGGTTGTCCTTGGTGCTGGGAACATTTCTCCCCTAAATCGGATTGTATAGGCTGCTCTCCACATTCTGATGCAGTTTTATCACGCACTCCGATCGTTTTTTCATCTTTTCCATCGTGCTCGTGGCCGGCCCCGTGACTTTCCGAGGACCCTGCTCCATCCGGGATGATGTTAGCCGAGGGTGCCAGGGGTGGTCAAGGGTCAACTCCATCAGCCAAGCTCCAGCTGGACGAGCTCTCAGCCTCACCAGTCGCCTCACCTGACTGCTTTCCACACTCCACTATCCGTAGCCTGCTTCTCAATCGCTAGTACGGCATTATTATTCCTACAGGAGCGCTGAGTCTGATTCGTACCCCAATCACCAATATCCAAATGCTCAACCAAACCCAATGGCAGCCACCCCGTCCAACCTGTACCCTGGACCTGAATCAAAAGCTGTCCAGTCTCGCCGCGCTCAAGACCGCCAAACCGGAAACTCATCCTTCCGAAGGAAGGGGGCGACGCAAGAATTGACCATGATCAGCGAGAGAGCCAAAATTGTGCTCCCCCATCCCAGCCCGAGCACCCCGTAGAGGACCATGCTGTAGGGGACGAGCCCAGCAGCAACGACGCCTTTCACAGCGGTGATGACGGTCAAGGCGGACGGCGAGTTGTCAACGAATGTGCGCGTCGCGGCCTGCTCCCCAACCATCAGTATTTGAAGACCGCTTGCTTCAGGGGCAAACTCCGGGGGCAAACACTCACCTGGCGGATACGCCAGCCGATATACGTGCATCCCGCACCGCTGTGATTGCCTCGTCAGTCTTCCCTATGTCCCAGCGACGGCAAGGGGCGGCCCAACTTACATCCCCAGGAACCCGTTGACGAGCAAGCTGGCAGTCGACTCAACATCGCGCTCCGGGGCCCATCCATACATGAGCAGCCCCGCCACGACGGTCAACGTGGAGAAGGCGAGGCGGACCAAGAACCTGGACCGGCTGGGGAATTCCGAGCTATAATCCGCGACGAGCGCGACCAGCAGGCCCAAGACGCATCCAACGGGGAAGCCCAGCAAAAACCAGCGGCGGATGGAATCCCCAAAGGCTCTCCGCATGATCTCGTCCATAGTTACCAGGGCGACATACAGACACCCATCCGCCGCTCCTGCAAGGGCCGCGAACCCTCCGCAAGCAGGGTTGCCCAGCAGTCTGAACGGCGCCCTCAGGTTTTGGTGGATGGCCTCCCCCGCAGTCCTCCTAGTATCAAGCCGTGACCTCAGCAGTTCATTTCCCTCATCCCGCCTGAGGCGTGCCGCCCTGCGCTCCAACAAGACGGGGCCATACGTCTCCCTCAAATCCACCAGGACGATAACCGCCAGGACGGTCGCCACGAACCCGTGAACCCAAAACATCTGGCGCCAGCCCATCTTTCCCTCCATAGCCGCGCCATAAAACGTCCCCATCCCCAGCGCCAGCACCTGAAAGCACGTATACACAGCCAGCACCCCCGTCCGCCGTCTCCCCACGAACAAATCCTCCAAGACCCCCGGCGCGCCCGCTACCACGCAAGCCCCAAACACCCCCGCCACAAACCGATACACCACCAACGTCACCCCCCCTCCCGCGATAGAACACGCCCAGGTACACGCCGCAAACGCCACCCTCGCAAAATCCCCCGTCCCTTTCCGCCCCCAAACCTGGCTCACAGCCCCCATCACCATCGCGCCCAGCCCCATCCCGAGCGCATACACCGAGACAAAAAACCCCGCCAAGGCGTGCTTGTCCGGCGAGATGTGGAACTCAGCGAGGATGGCGGGCAAACACGGCGCGAGCATGCCGGCCTGCAGGTGCACGAGAAGAGGCATCAGACTGACGAAGAGGATGTAGCGGGCCTTGCGCCCCCACGACTAGTTGGGGGGATTGCAGGGGTCGTTGGGGACCCAGTCAACGATTGTGGTGTCATTTTGTGGGGGGGAGTGGGGTGGGACGGTGTGTTGCTGCTGCTCTTCGTCGTTGTGGAGGGGGATGGTTTGGAAGGGGGAGTAGGGCGGACATGGGTCATTGTAATGCTAGGGCGAACGGTGGTTAGTGGGGGCTCAACTCGTGTGGAAACTGTCGCCAGCCCTGGGGCAATCAACAAGACAAGAAATTACTGGTAAGAGATATCGGATGCCGCCTCGCTGCCGTACAGAGGCACCAAAGATGTTGGAGTAGCCGCTAGGGGATTCGTCAAGAGTGATTCTAGAGAAATGAGACCGCTGCTAGGTAAGGGGGTTGGATGTTCTCCAAAGCGACTGGCAGTGGGCTGTCGGTGAGGGATGCGACACTCCGGGGAGGTTGTGCAGATGACGCCTAAGAGCGCAAAGCCTCCGGTCTCGCCTCCAGCCTCCGTCGCAGTGCGGAAACCAGCGCATCCTCATCCGGCTGTACCTGCCCTAGCTCCTTTGGCTTTCGTCTTTCAGCAACCTTGAGACAACAGAACTGGAAGTTACAACTGGCCCAGCGTGGGTTGCAAGGAGAGTCAATCTTGAGCCTAGGGGAGAGAACCTTACCATAATTCGATTGATTAATGCCCAACTGGGCCTACGGAATGTCCATCAACGTCTTGCTGGTCAACTTTAAGGGAAAGTTCTGACAATCAGTTAGACTGAATCTTGCCCCTGATCAATAATAAACCCTAACCCCCACCGACATCACAACACATCGAGCCAATGACCCTTACTTCTTTGAGAGAGCCGTCACCATGACCGAATCCTTGAACACCATCCCGTGTAGTCATAATCACGAATCTAGCCTGTGCCTTATAGCCATAAAAAATAAAGAAAACGAGCCACACTCACCGCGAATAAATGCCCCTGTAGACCAAAGTCACCAAATCCCTTCCACACCCCTCACCTTCGATGTCCAACCACCAGCGATGACCACCCCCAAGACCGGCCTCATTCCTCCCGGATCATTCTCCCTCTTCCCCCTCTTCCCCATCGAACTCCAAGACCTAATCTGGGACCAAGCCGCCGCCCTCTCACCCCAAATCCACTTCTTCCTCAACGCCCACCACGCCGCTCACTCCCCTCACCACAACCTCTGGTGCAGTACCGAAGCCCCCCTCAACCTGCTCCCCCACGTGGAGTCCGGCGCGCTCAACACCGTCTCCCTCTCCCAGGCCTGCCGTGCCGCCCACGCCGCGGTGCAGCGCTACACCAAGGGTATCGCGAAGAAGACGTTTCTGCGCACCTCGATTGGTCCGGCGGCGGCGGTGGGCGTATCTCCATTTTCATCCGTGCCGTCACCGTTGGCGCCGCGGCCGCCCAGCCTGACCCTCATCCTCGATCTCCAGCAGGACCTGGTCTGCTTCGGCGGGCCCGACGCCGACGGCGGCGGCGTGTGGGACGTGGTCGACTGGGGCGAGGGGAACCATCTGCTGTTCAGCGCAGCACGGCGGTTTGCGGTGAGGTACCGGCCGGGGTGGGAGAAACCAGGTCCCGGGCCGCTGGGGCATGATCTGCGGTGTCCGGGGGGTTGGGTAAGGGGGCAAGGCGGTGAGCGAGGGGATGGGGAAGGGATGGGGGGGTTCTGTAGCCGGTGCATGACGCGGTTGGTCGAGAAGTTTTTGTGGCTGGAGGAGTTTTATTTGGTGATTGATGAAGGTGATGTTGGGGAAGGGTTGGATGGTGGAGGGGAGAACGAGGCTGCTGGGTGGGATGGCCTGTCAAGGGAGAAAAGGCTGTTCAACTCGTACAGCCGAACGTACTTTACCCCGGACATGTCCAAGCCAAGCTCTGGCATAAAAGAGGCGACCGAGGTGTTGCAGCGAATGCGATGCAACATGGTAGGTGAGAACTGGATGACTCCTGGGCTGAGTATTGGGAAGGAGGCGGCTGATTCTCGCATGTCCGCATAGCTCGACCCCGAACGTTTCCCAACGGGTTGGATTATGAACATCAAACTGGGGCTTTTGACTTGGAAAGGTGATGGTGTGAGCCAATGAGCATTCAGGCGGGGGAGAGCGAGCAGACAGAGCTGGTGGCTTGTTGGTGTTTTAAGTTCCGAGATGTCAACCGATTGCGTCAAGTTGTCTTTTCAATACTCCCTTGGACCCTTCAACAGAGTGCCATAGAGGCATCCTGCCACAGAAACCCGCAGCGGTAGATCCAAACGAGGGCAACAGGAGCGGGCGGTGGGATTACCCGGCTGGCATTTCCAGGAAAATAGCCTGGATATCAAGGCTCGCTGATCAAAACAGACGGGAACACTCGTTCTGGGGCGAAATAAACACTGAAGGATCGACAGAACCCCCAAGTTGCGCGTTCTGCTGGCTTGGGTGGGCCTGTCTGAATCACCATTTCCACTCGTTGTCACCCAGCGATTCCAACCCGTGAGGAAGTGGTTGTAAGGTTGAGCAACGGCACTTGACAGCTGACTTGAGGCGAAGATGAGGAATCAAATAGATACTTGGTAGGTAGCCCCCGCATTCACTTGAACGGGGATTCACTGGTCAGCATGGTCCGCAAAAACTAAGTCCTCGCTGACGACATTGGAGCTGGGGATGGATCATGGGGCAGTGCCGTCTAAACAGAGAGAAAACCAGGTAGCCAAGTCGGCGGTTCTGCTGCAGCGAGTGATCCCACCGTGGTGACCAGGGAATCGGGTGACGGCTCGATAATCCGGATGCTTTTGTTTCTTTTGTCGGTCGTGATGCCAGAAAAAGAAAACATCTCGGGGAGAAGCTGGGCAGGGCAAGCGCCGTCGAGGCCAAGCTTTTTTAGCGTCTCGTCTCGAGTCTGTCTCACATGCCCATGCGCGGTGTTTGATCGCGTCCGATCGGAGTAAGCGCGGGACTGGGAGTGGCTGCAGGGGTCGGGATCCGCGACACGGCGACGAATCGAGGGGCATCCGAACCAAGTTTGCGATGAACCGCCAGGCGCCGGGCGATGGTGAAGGCGAGATTAGGTGGAGAGAGCAAAGCTATCACGAAATTGCGATCTCGAAAAAAAAAAAAAAGCGGCAGACACCATTGCTGAGCATCTGGCGATGATATTTTGTTTGGTGTGCTGGGATGGGGGTGGAAGCCTGGAAGCAACCTGGTGCTGCTGCACGGGCCACATGGGAGAGCTTGGGTTTCCACGAGCCAAAGAAATCGAGGGGAACTGGAAAGATTCTGGATTCCCCCACCACCACCATCGCCGGCAACGCAACATGGCATGGCGGAGTAAAGGTTGCGCCGACTGTCCAAACACGGCGGCGCAAAGACCTTCGTCCCTTCTCCTTCCTGGCCAGCTCCGATCTGTGGGGACCGTTTCGCGGATCATGACCGTGGGGCTGCGCACAGGGCTGCTGCCAAGGCCCAGATGATGCGACGAACACCGGCCCCTGTTTTGGGCACCTTGGGGGCTTTGTTTTGGGGGGGAGGGGAAAGATGGGAGGGGGTTTCCAGAACCCCAAATTGAGACCCGCCCAAGACCACGACCAGCTGGTCTCGCCCTCTCGCCGCCTCGCACGTCAACAACGACGCCGGCCTTCTCAAACGCCTAGCCGCCAGAGGGGATTCGGCTGCCCGAAAGCCTCTCCTGAAACCACCTGAGAAGCCCTCCCCCGTTGACCGTTGGACGCCGGGACTCTGCCGCCGCCGTCTCCCCCTTGCAAGCGCCCGGACTCTTCGACGCCCGATGCGTCTGTGGCTGCCATCTGGCGTTGACCGCACCCCATCAGCCGACCATGGCATGACCCCAAGAGTGACCGTCGTCGTCATGGGTCAGCGGTTTGCTTCCGAGCCGCCTTGTTCCCCAAGCGAGCGGGGCCTCACCGCTGCCCCGGTTCAGGACAAGCATCCTCGCTTCAGATCCTGAGCAACCCCCCCTGCCCATGTCGACATTAGGTTGGACATGGCGCCGGATCCGACGCGGCGGGGCAGGCCAAGGAGCCTCAAGGAGCCGCAAGGAGGCTACCAAACAAGGCTTGCGTTCTCGACTCGCCTCGCCTCAACCCCGGACCTGCGGCATAAGCGATCCCCCTTCCAGGATACCACTCGGCTTGCCGTCCCCAGTTAGGGAACCACGAATGCCCCCTACTTGGCTCATGCTCCACCGCCGTGTCCCAGCTACGCGCCAGTGTGATCGCCATTAGGGAGCGTGGGTAATGAGCCTGTCTCTGGCTCCTGTCATCTGGTGTCCCGCCCATCACCCACCCCCCCACGGCCTCGACGATGCCGTCTTGTATATAGATCCAGCCCGCTGCCCGGGCTCACCATCACTTCCCTTCTCCATCCAGCAAGCTGTTCGTCTTCGTTCCTTTTAGCGCAAGCTTTCCAGTTCTGTGAACTTTCGTTTCGGTTTCGTCACTCTTTCAAGACTTTGCAACTCACGTTCTCTACAACCGCCCGGCCGGTTTTCGATTCTCGTTTCGACGTTCGACTTACATCCACTTGCTTGTGATATCACCATCAGCCCCACTCGACGCCATCATGCACTCCAAGATTGCCGTCCTTTCTGCCCTGCTGGCCTTTGCCGAGGCCCGCTTCGGCCAGGAGCAGAGTGTTGCCAGCATCATCTCTGCTCTGGGCAACTTTGGCCAGCCCGGCCAAGCTGCCACTCTTGCGGGCGCCAGCCCCGGTGTCCTGCTTGCTGGTGCCAACGCTTGCGCTAAGGTGTGTACAACCCTCCCAACCGTTGCCAATGGCCACCGCTAACCCGGACCAGCTCACCCTCGCCGACCAAATCGTCACCACGCTGGGCACTGACCCCGCCGTCATCGCCGCGGCCGCCGCTCTCGTGGCTGCCGAGAAGAACTTCAACCCTTTCGCCGTCACCATCCCCAGCCTCTGCTCGGATGCCGGTCTCCCCGCCACCCCCGAGCTCCGCGGCATCGTCCCCCTGGTCGACCCGGCCGTCACCGGCTCGGATGTCGAGAACGCCAACTCGGCCAGCTCGCTCGCCAACCCCTTCAACGCCGACGGCCTGAGCGTCGCCGAAGTTGCCACTGCCAACGGCTTCAGCAACTTCACCCTCCAGGGCTCCGACGGTGCCACTGCCGCTGCTCCGGCCGGCGGTAATGCCAACAACGGCAACAACGGGAACAACAACAACAACAACGCCGGCAACGGGAACGGCAAGGCCAACGGCAACGGCAAGGACAACGGCAACGGCAAGGCCAACGGCAACGGCAAGGGTAAGGGCAACGGCAAGGACAACAACAAGGGCAAGGACAACAACAAGGGCAAGAACAACGGCAAGAACAACGGCAAGGCCAACGGAAAGAAGAACAAGAACAACACCGCCAACTGCGGCGCCGTGCGCACCCTGACCACCGTGGTCGTCGCGACCGCCACGCCCGCCGCCACCGCCGCCCCTGCCGCCGGCAACAACAACAACAACAACAACAACGCCGGCGGCGCCGCCAACACCTCCCAAACCTCGACCATCGCGGGCCTCGACTTCGGCACCTGCGTGCCCACCATCAAGTTCGTCGGCGGGCTCGGCAACCGCCCCGCCACGGAGTTCACCTTCCAGGCCATCGACCCCGTCATCGCCGCCAACCAGCAGGAGGCCCTCAACCCCAACATCATCACCAACCGTATTTGTGATGAGCTGACCAACATTTGCGCCGCCAACCAGGCCGCCAAGGACGCCTGCCGCGCTGCGCAGGCGCAGATCCAGGCGCTTGGGACCAGGAATGCCGCGACTGCTGAGACGTGGAATGAGGCGTTGGGGTTTGCGGGGGTTGATGTTTCGCAGAATTAAGTGGGTGGTGATGTGAGGGGGTGAGGGAGTGTGGGGGAGAGAGGTTGTGCTGAGGTGATGATGTGGGGTGTTGTTGTTTTTCTCTTGGGGCTGTGTTGTTTACTTTGGAGTCTTGGTAATTGGAGTTGATCTGCTGGCCTTTTCAGGGGCAGGGGTAGTGTACTATCAATCCAGTTTGTTTTTCAGGGGACACACATTTGCTGCTCGTTGACATGTTTCGTTTTGGGTCTGATCTTGATCTTCTCCTGGTGGAACATGTGACGTTTCGTTTTCGTGATCGACGGTGGTTCGGTAGGTCGTTCCGGGCAGCCAAATTTGGTTCCCGAGCGGCTCAAGGAGTGTGTCCTCGCAACATGAAGCTGCCGGGACTAATGTATGCAGACAATATCGAGAGACGGCAAAGTTTGGGATTGTAGGATTAGATGTGACACTGCTCGGGTTCGGGTGCTCCGGTGGGAGTGAGGGGGGCCATTCCTGTCGTGGTTTAAGGTGGAGGGGGCGGTCCGCACCTTGGCACGGTATGGCGTCATAACGACACTCAACTCCCCACATCAACCTCTCCGGATGGTGAACTTGAGACTTTTCGAAGGCTGTTCTCATCTTTTCCATTGTAACTCGGCTCAACAACAAGATCAAGCCCAACACAACCGCCATAATGAAGGAAGCACTCGTTAGCAAAGGTCTCCCCCCCCCCTTCCCAACCTTCCCCTCCCCCAACATCCCCCAAGCCAAACCCCCCCAGGCCCCAAAGTCCAAATCGTGGACTCGCCCATCCCAACCCCCAACCCCGACCAGGTCCTGATCAAAGTGATCGTGTCCGGCTCCAACCCCAAGGACTGGAAGGTTCCGGTGTGGTTCGGCTCGACGGCCAACGAGGGTGACGACATCGCGGGGATCGTCGAGGCCGTCGGCGCCAACGTGTTCGAGTTCGCCCCGGGCGACCGCGTCGCCGCCTTCCACGAGATGCGTACCCCCCACGGCAGCTACGCCGAGTACGCCCTCGCCTGGCAGCATACGACGTTTCATATTCCGGCGCACACCAGCTTCGAAGGTCCTTCCCCCCCTCATTCCCCCTGCTTCTATATCGGGGAGGGGGGTTAGATAGATGGATGGAGGGGGAAT
>MU855495.1:17235-53856 GCA_033296695.1 Staphylotrichum tortipilum | reverse complement strand
CCTTTGGTCGTTTGCCTGCCCGCTTGCCCACCCGCTTGCTCGTGCGTTGGCTTGCTTGGATCTATACCTATCGGGTGCTTGCATATCTCCCTGGTGCTGGCCCCCCTTTTCACCGCTCCAGCCTTAACTGGTTGGCATGAGGGATCTGGGCAAGCAAAGCGTCTTTGAGAATTCCAGCATTTGACCTTTGACTGACCTCTGGCCTCGACCTCGACACAGCCCTCACATCCCGCCTTCGGAATCCCCCAACAACAAATGCCTGCCCCAGTTCCCACCATGTCGAGCACACCACCCCTCCTGCGCCCGGCCATCCCCGGCGCTCGTCCCGCCGTCCCCCAACGCGAAGCCCCTCGGGAACCAAGGGGCACCCCCGCCGCGCCCTGCCCTCCCCACCCTGCACCTGGCCACCCCGATGGGCAGCACCATCGCCCCGCAAGAACAACAGCCCCATTCCAAGCCCATCCTCAGCCTCAGCCTCAGCCTACAAAGCGCGAGCGGCGGCAGCGAGAGCAGCGCCGCCCACAGTAGGAGCGGCAGCTTCGGGCCCCTCGACGGCCGCGCCAGCAACCCCACCAGCGCCGGCTCCCAGTTCAGCGCCCTCTCCTTCGCGAGCCAGTATGGGATAGGACGCCAGACGGGCGACCCCGTGTCGGCCGTCGGCTCGTTGTACTCGAACGCCAGCGAGAGCATGGACTTGGACAAGGACGGGCTGGACAGCTTCGACGAGGCCAGCGTCGAGAAGGCGAGGGCCGCCGATGTCGAGGACCTGGACGATGAGGGCTGGCGCATCGTGAGCATCGACAAGCGCATCATCGAGCTCGGGAACCTGGGCGAGGGTGCCGGCGGCGCCGTGACAAAATGCAAGCTCAAGGACCACAATACCGTGTTTGCCCTCAAGGTACGAGGAAGCTCTTTGACGTCCCTGTAATTCTGACTGCGCCTTTGGCATTACGGCCCGACTAACAAACCCAGATCATCACAACAAACCCAGACCCCGATGCCAAGCGCCAGATCATCAGGGAGTTGGGCTTCAACAAGGAGTGTGCCTCGCAACACATCTGCCGCTATTACGGCGCCTTTGTCGACCCCGCCACCGCCACCATCTCCATCGCCATGGAGTTCTGCGAGGGCGGGTCGCTCGACAGCATCTACAAGGAGGTCAAGCGCCTCGGCGGCCGCACCGGCGAGAAGGTCCTGGGCAAGATGGCCGAGGGCGTGCTCCAGGGCCTGACCTACCTGCACTCCAAGAAGATTATCCACCGCGATATCAAGCCCAGCAACATCCTCCTCTGCCGCAACGGCGACGTCAAGCTCTGCGACTTTGGCGTCTCGGGCGAGTTCGGCACCCGCGGCGACGCCAGCACCTTCATCGGCACCAGCTACTACATGGCCCCCGAGCGCATCACGGGCCAGTCGTACACCATCACCTCGGACGTCTGGTCCACCGGCATCACCCTGCTCGAGGTCGCCCAGCACCGCTTCCCCTTCCCGGCCGACGGCACCGAGATGCAGCCCCGCGCCACGCCCCTCGACCTGCTGACCTACATTGTCAAGCACCCCACCCCCAAGCTCAAGGACGAGCCCAAGGCCAACATTTTCTGGAGCGACCACTTCAAGTACTTTATCGACTGCTGGTGTGTCTCTCTTTCCCTGTCCACTACCTTTTATCTCCGTCGCCCCCTGCTAACCTAACCCTCGACAGCCTCGAGAAAGAGCCCTCCCGCCGCGCCAGCCCCTGGCGCATGCTGGAGCACCCCTGGATGAAGGACATGAGCACCAAGCGCGTCAACATGCGCCGCTACCTCGCCCAGGTGTGGGGATGGGATGATCAGGAGCCCCAGGCCGCGCAGAAGGCGTAGAGACCCGAAGGCGGCCGGGTACAGCTAGGCTGTGGGCCGAGCGCCTCGCGTGCCCGGCGAGTGGAGGTGGTGCAGAGGTCGGGAAACGGCGGCGGCTTTGACGCCGCCGTCAACCAAGCTGCGAAGGGCTCCAGGAAAGAGCCGGCATCCCCGGTCCTTGATCTGGCTCTCTTTCCGTGGGCCGTCCCTCATGCGGGCACGAAGGCGCAACGAGTTCCAATCACGCAACCAACAACAACGTCAAGAAAAACAAGACCAAAAACACACACCCCAAAGCCAAAGAAGATTTGCCCCCCTGAACCGACACCACTCCCACCCCCACCATCCTCATCCTCACCCTCCTCCTCCTTCTCATCATCATCATCCCCATCCCCACCCTCTCGCCCTCCACTAAAACTAAAACTCAACCCCTGCATCCCCCCCTCCCCTCCCCCCTCCCCGGCACTGGTCGTCTCCTCCGCACTAACCCCCATCCCCGAACTGGACGAGGAGGATGGCGACGCGGTTGTGATGTCGTACCCGCAGAAGTGGCTTGCCAAACTGCCGACGCCGTGTCGCACACCGCCCTCGGGGGCAGTGCGGTCAGTGGGGGTGGTGAAGGCGAAGGGATTGGGGGGGTTGGGGAGGAGGGCGTCGTGGAGGGTGCCGTCAAGGGGGTTGTCGAAGGGGGCCGGGGAAGGGTTGTCAAGGGGTGGAGGAGAGGGGTTGAAAGAGGGGGGAGGGGAGGGGAGGAGGGCGAGGGTGGTGAAGGCGGTTGTGGAGGGGCTGAGGAGGGGGAGGGAGTGGGTTAAGGGGGTGGGTGAATGAGTCAGGTTTGGGGTTGCTGGATAATGAAGGCTGGTTGGTGGGGAGGTGTAATATTTGGATGACACGGTTGGAAATGAAGGAGGGGAGATGAGGGGTTGATGGGACACATATATCTTGTCTTGTCTTGAGTTGAGCCTGGCAGGGTTTTTGAAAAGTGGGACCGGGATCATGCGAAGGGGTGGGATGAGAGGTTACCGCTCAGCGTGCTTGTGTGTGGTGGTGTCTCGAAATTGGATCGACGGATCGAACGAACGGATGGGATACGCGCAAGAGAATGAATACCTACCTGGTGGCGACGAGGGTCGTGGCGGAAACGGGTTTTTGGCTTCATGGTTGTTCTTTTATTCATTATGTTTTTTTTTCTCAAGCAGCCAGTCATAGTCAGTTCAGCGAAACGGTTGGTTGGGGGTTGTCGGTGTTATTATTATTAGTATATCTAGCTATCTTCGACTTCTTGATCATCGTCATAGGTTATGGATACCTGCTGTCCTTGGTGTACTTAAGTTGGTTGGTGTCTAGGTGCTGGTGCCTACCTTGGGGGTTGGTGGTGACTGACCACTGACGGACGGGACAGTCCCAACACCGTCGACTTTAAGATGGAGGCGGCGGTGATCTGCTGCTCGGGCATGCGAGCGAGGTATTCTGTGTGTTGTCTGTATACTCTGGCCGGTACATGTCTCGACCGTCGGCCCTGACGTTGGTGAGAATGTAAGTGGCCTGCGAAGGGGGTGTTGAGCCTTGCAAATATCAACGCGATACACCCGTGATGACCCCAGAAATCAGTTTGCAGGACATGACACCAACACACACTGGGGACAACGAGCCATTCAGATCACCATTTTATTTTCCCTGCCGGCAAGCCGCCAACAGTGGAAAGTCCTAAAAGTACATAACCCATCTACCAACCTGCAAAAGGGGTATCTCCCTGGTTCATCAAGTCAAGCCCTGCCATTGCCGAATTTCCACCCCGCCACCAACGCCGAAAGAACACCAGAATACCAGGTTTGACCGTTGACCCCCATCGCCATTCTATTTCATGCAGTGCCGTGTTTTCCCCATGCTAGAAGCGCAGCCCCCAACCAAATGGCAGCCACTCGCAAGAAAGATTGTGCGAAGCAGAACAGAACCGAGAATGTTCCATATTTTGCCACCGCCACATGCGAGCTGGGTCGGCAGATTGTACAAAGTTGAGAAAAGAGAGACAACAAACAGAAAGAAGGAGCTGCCCTGGCCAAGATCGTGCGCCAGACACGTGCTTCGCAGACAGACCTCTGCCAGAAAGAGCAGCAGCGAGCCTCGATTAGCGAAGACGATCAATGCGGCGACGAGCGTCCATGAGGGTGTTGACAAGTCCAACTCAGCTTCCAAGACGGAAAAAGCGACAGCCAATCCGAGTGAGGACATCCCTGGGCAATTCCGGAAAAAGAAAACAAAGCATGAAGGCCGACTCCGAGTATGCGTAACAGTCGTGCTCAGGCAAGCTGTCGATGGTGGGCCGACCCGACTCGACCAGAGCAACAAGGACTCAGCTCCATCCAGGCAAGCCAACAAGAAAAGAGGCCCAGATGCGATTGACAAAAGAGAAAAAAACAGAATGCGGCTATGCCAAATGTTGTGGCACGAAACTGGCCAAACAGGCCCCATGGCCGCGAAGACTCCGGGGCGAGATCGCAATTAAACGACGAGCTCCTCAGCGGTGGTGCCCATGAGCTCACGGAGCACGACCGTCGCATAGTTGCTGGCCTTCAGCTGGAACTTGAGGATCACCGCGATCTTGTCGGCCTTGGCGTCGATGCTTCCCTCGTCAATTCCGGTGCTGACCGCCGACAGCGGGTTGTCGGATGCGGTGCGGAGTTCGGGGAGCGCAACGCGGTTGATGAGCCCGGCGTCGCTGGGGCCATTGCCAGACTCTTCAGTTTTGACAATGGACGTGCCTTCAGCACCGGCTGGGCCAAGCGGGGCAATCGCAGGCAGGCTTCCGCCATACCACTCCATGGCCTCTCGCGACACGGCCTGGATGTCGGAATCGAGTTTCCGCTTCGAGTCGTCAGCGGTGGTGGCATCGGCGGCGGGCGGGGTAAAGTTGGGATTCTTCAGCATCTCAGACAAGTTCCAATGTTTGAAGCTTGTCTGAGGCATTTCGCCCTGCTGGGAGTCGACGGTGTCGACGGTCGTCTGTGTCGTCAAACCCGTGGGGAGGGGCCCGAAGTAGGGCATTCTGCCCGTGGACTCGTAGTACTGGTCCGAGACGCCGCGGGCTCCAGTGGTGGAAATGACGCCCTTGGGGGCCGCAATCGTGGGGATCGGGCCATCGGTGAAGATCTCGGGGGAAGGCGCCTTCGGGTTGTCGATCAGGGAGGCACCGTTGCCGACCGGGAAAGGATTGCTGGGCTCGGATTCGTCGGCCTTGAAGGTGGGGGTGACGGGAGAGCCATCGTCGCGAGACAGGTCCATCTCGGTCTGGTTCTCGAGCTGCGGGCAGTGGCGCGCGAGCTTAACACGCTTAGCACTGCCGTCAATACCAGTCTGGACCCAGGTCTCCTTGGTCACCGGAACCCGGGTGGAGGCGGGCTCCTGCTCAGCCTTGCGACGGCGTTCATTAGACATGGCATCATCATATGCCGCAGCGTTCTGTGCGAAATGGGCCCAGCGGTTGACGGCGCCGGGGTCGGCAACGGGGTCGGCGGACTTGGTGGCCGACTTGGGCCTCGGCTGAGCGGCAGCCTTTGCGAGCTTCTCGGCGTTCTTCTTGTGGAGAGCGTAATCCAGATCGGTTGGGTACATCTGCTCAGTGTCGTCATGGTAGGCGCGGATGGCGTACTGAGGGTCGCCAATCAAACGGCCGATGAGGGGGCGATAGTTGCCGCTCAAGCTGAACTCGCGCTGTTTGCGGCGCATCTCGTACGGGCTCAGGGCACCGTTCTCCGGCTTGCCCATGAACTCGGCATAGTACAGGCCGATGTCGTTCTGGGGGTAAGAGACGTCGTAGCCGGGAGTGGGTAGGACAACGTCGAAGATGGTGTACTTGCCGCTGGCGACATCGTCGGCCGTCAGGGCCTTAACTTGGGCGTAGATGTTGTCATCATCATTGTCGTCGTAAGGGTTGAACTCGTCGTCAGGGCAGCGATCGCGACGGCGGCTGCCCGCGATCAAGACGAGATCGCCCTCAATGACCTTGGCGCCGTGGCTGGACCAGCGGCGGGTGGCGACAAAGTTCCAGACGTACGACTGGTAGGCGTGGACGTACATCATGCGCATGCCCCGGGTGATGCTCAGAACGGCTCCAGTAAAGTCCTTCGGGTTCTTACCCAGATGGCGAATGATGGCAGATTCCGAGCTGAAACGCTTCGGGAGGAATTCGAGGGCCTTGGGGGCGCTCTTGGTTGTCTTCCAGGTGGTGATGGCGCGAGCGCGATTGAGGTCATCCCGGTTGCCCTGGGAGTCCTTGCCGACTCCATAGACCTGGGGAGCGCCACTAAGGACCTCCTTGACGAGATCCTCATCGACGTGGAGAACGTCGTCGATGAAGCCTTCGTAGTCGCCCTGCAGAATCTTCATGCCGAGCAGGTGGGTTCCGATCGAGTAGGTACCGAAGCGCTGCAGCCCGTAGTAGTTGATGTAGCCGTTGTGCTTGAGGTGGGCGAGGCCACACTCGACGGCCTGCTGGATCATCTTCATGCGCTGGACGAGGGAGCACTTGTCGCCAGCCAGTGGCAGGCAGTTCTTGAGCGTGATGACAAACTCGTTGCCGCCGTGCTGGCCAAGCTGCAGCGGCTCCTTGGAGTAGGCAAAGTCCCCGACCTTGACATTGGGGATGCGGGAGTTGAGCCAGATGAGGTTGGAAGCCTTTTGGCGGTAGACGCTGATGCGCTGGACAGTGCCGGCACGGCGATCCTTGGTGCCAGCAAAGCCAAAGTTGGAAGCCTTGATCTTGATGAGGCGGGCGATCGTGTTGACCGCGTCCATGGTGTCTTTGTTCTCCTTGTAGAGAGTGAAGTGAAGGTAGTCGCCTCCACCTTCGGCGAACTCGCGAGCTTGAGCGCGGTTGCGGCTATTGTGGTCACGGCGGCTCCAGTTCTGGTTGGTAGCGCGATTGTTGAGAGCCCATTTGCTGGCGGTGGCAGTGATGATGCCCTCCGAGTCCGCAACAGTCTCGAAACGAGAATGGAAGATGCGGCGGATTTCCTGTCAATTGTTAGCGAGAACATTTGAGAGTGAGTGGAAGCAAATAAGGGCGATGACAAACCTGGTGAATGACAGCACGAGTAGATCTATCCGTGACAGGCTCAAACACGACAGAGCGCTCGTTGGGGGCCATGGGCTTCTTGGCTTGGACGTTGGCATCCAGCTCAATCAACTTCTCGGCGACGGACTGGCCGAGTAAGCCGACCACTGCAGCGCACTCATCATCTGAGATGGGGTACACTTTGGGCTTGTTCTCGGGCTGAACGGGGCCGGCCATGGCAGAGGCCTTGCGATCAGTCTGAGCCTGTGGGGAGGCGACTGTTAGAACAACCTGATTGCAAGACCATCCAAGTCGGGAACCACGAGGATGGAAATGATGATGGTGGTGGTGATAGACGAACCGGTGCAGTAACTTCATTCTCCTCGAAATCGCGGAGGTGCAGGACAGTGCCATCCTTCCGAATCTCATTGACCAGGAAGTCGGTGTAACTGAGCCGGGTTAGCGGAGTGAATGGAGATGAGATGACGACCGCCAGATGGCAAATAGACATACCGCTTGCGAATGTCGCCAGTCCAGGCGAAGTTGATTGCGGCCGAGCGCTGCGTGATACCGAGGGCCTTCTCGGTTTCAGCGCGCACGGCGGGCACATGAGTGCCCGGGCGCTGAGACATGTTGGCTTGAGCGAGAGTATGTCTCAGGAATGAAGAATGCCCAGCGTGGTTGCTGGTCAACTGTCAAAATTGTCCAATATCAGCCGACTGTGGTGGCAATTGCTTGATTGAGAGTGGGTTGTCTGCCGGATGAGTGTTAGAGTTGGGAGTGCAGAGGTGCGTGGAGGATGAGGAATTTGGAGGAGGAGAATTTTCAGTTGTGTGGGAAAAGAGGGAAAAGGAAAAGGAAGTGTGAGAGGTTGAGAGTGCGCAAGAGTGCAAGAGGGTGCAAGAGGACGCGACTGTTTTTCTTGCTGGAAGGTGCAGAGACTTTCAAGAGGTCGGGTGGGTGTGCGGCTCGCGAAGAAGACCAAACAGACCAACCAAGAGTTCCAGGGTCCCAGGCCAGCAGCCAAGAGGTGCAGGAAAAAGGCAGAAAAAGCAGGCAGAGCTGCAACACAAGAAACATAAGGAAATCAGTCAAAAAATAAACACGGCACGTACCTTTGATATCTCAAGAGGAAAAGCAGCCGATCGGGAGCCGGCGATGTTGACAAAGGTGCCGGAATCTTGGGTGTCCGGGTGATGGATGATGAGGTTGTGAGTTGATGCAAAAAAAGGTCGCCTCGCAGGGCCCAGGGATCCACATGGCCAAGGAATTGGCAGAATCGCGGGGTAGCCCGCGTGGACCATGCGGGGCCAGGCTTCACCGCCCGACCTGAAAGCGACAGGGCCTGTCTTCTGATTGGCCAGGTCCACTTGCAAGTCTCCTGCCCCCCAGGAAAAGTGTTCCAGCTCGCAGCGGTCCAGCGGCAGCAGTGGATGACCAAGATGAGACCTGAGCCGTGAGACATCACAGGTATCCCAAAGGCGAGACGGGTCTTACTTTTTAGTATTTCGGTTACTGTCCGGGAAAAGGAAATGCGGACTTGTGTCTGCCCTGCGCGCAGCTTTTGATTCACATGATTCGAGCTTGGCGGGCTGCCTGTTCCCGCCGCATTACCTGGCTGGAACTTCTGCAAGCGGAATGCAAATGACAAGCCAACCGTTGGCGATTCCCGCCAAAAAACCTCCATGTCTACCAGGTAGAAGCCAGCCACAACCCATCAGCCATGGCAGACGCGGAGAACGGTCGTACGGTCAAAGATCGCGTGGCCAGGAACGGGCGAGAGTACATCTCCTATTCGGACGGCACCTCATTCACTCGCCGTCTCGACCGCGTCTCGGGCCAACCCATCAGCGACTGGACTGAAGTGGAGAGGACCGTTGAAGACAACCCATTGTCGGCGCCCGACCCAGTACAGCCCCGGTACCTGATGGTCATTGCAGAGCACCAAGCCGAGAATGAGCCAAAGCACTGGTCGCTGTTCTCTCATGTGCCCAACGCGATGGGCGCTGGGCCAGGCCAGATGTAAGTGCCCGAACTGCCCAACTCGCCCAACTGTGTGACTCGCTACAGAACGAGCAGTTTTGTTGACACGACTTTCTTTCAGGTGGCAGGTAACTGGCGATGCAGAGTTCATGCACTTCGAGCAGGCGGCTGGAGTCGATCGCATGAGCTCGCCCGACTTTGCGTGGCATCAGGTTCTAAGCCAGGATCTGAGCGACGAGCAGCTGGCCCGGGTGGAGGAGATTGTCAGGACTGAGAAGCCACCCAGCGCGCCGAATCGGGCCTCAGTGAAGGAGCATTGTCAGGGATGGACAGTGAGAGTGGTGAAGAGGTTGGTGGACGAGGGGATTGTGCAGAGGGAGGGGGTCGTGGAGATGCTGGAGGGATATATGGATCCTATCAGGAACTGATTGGAGGGATGGATGCATATTGGTTTGATGGATGGCCGACTTTCCTAACCTAAACTCGAACGGGATGACTGACGATGCGTCGCTGTGAGACCGCTTGGTAATCTCGACCGCAGCGCATTGTCGTACACACAGCTAGGGCGGGTTATAAAAACCCGGCGTCGGCAGACGCAGGCTAATTGATCAAACCGTTGCTGGACACCGGACAGATGTCGCGGCGACCCGCAGCAGGCCACACAGCAGGCCACCTCAGCCTGCAGCAGCGGACGGCATGACGGGCGGCGACGTGATCGACAGGCTGGGTGCGCCTGAAACCCGTAATCCGTCTCCAGGCGGGCAGAGCAAGCTCGCAAAAGGGCGGCCGTGGCCATGCTATAAACCTATCAACCAAAAAGGAGGTCGCTCGGCCGTCGATTTTTGCGACTCCAAATTGGCAATCTTCTGACGACTCCTCTCGCAACCCAGTCAGTCCGTCGCAGCTCCATTCCTGGCGGGTGTTGTTGTTGTCGATGCCAGCAAAACAGCGGCTCCCCTGAGCAACAGTGGGTGCCGTCCAATTAAACTAAAACGTTATCGATAACCACCGCCACCCACTAGAAGCCAAGGAAGCACCGCGAACGAGGGTAGCATCGCTCGGCACTAGCTGCCGGGACAGCTACTGGCACTGTGCGAGCGGGGGGGCTGGGCGTGGCTCACTGCCCAGGGGTCGTTGCTAGGGGAGGCTAGGGGAGGCTAGGGGGTGGAATTGGGGGGGCTAGGGAGGGGAGGGGTCCACGGGCCCAACAGCGACCCAAGATGCACGCGAACATCGAGAGGTCACACAATGTGACCGTGACCACCAGATCGAGGCGGTCGAGCAGCACCAGCACCGCGAGCCGCACCCGCAGCACCAGCACCGCCAGCACCGCCAGCAGCATCAGTAGCACGGGCAGCACGAGCACCACCCTCCGCAACTACCGCACCAAGAGCGCATCCCGCAGCCGATGGCGGCAGCAGCTGAGCGAGCCCCCCCCGCAAACTAAGGTCCAGATCTGGATAGAAATCCCCGCCCAGTCGTCGCTCGTCAACAAGATGGCCTTTGCCGAGCAGCAGCGCTGGATCACCGTCCAGCAGAAGACATTTACCAAATGGCTCAACACCAAGCTCGAGGCCCGCAGCCTCGAGGTCAAGGACCTGGTGCAGGACTTGTCTGACGGTGTATGTTCACCCTCGCTCCCCCTCCCTCCCTCACTTTCCTCCCTTCGATGCTCCCAAGACCACGATGATACTGACTCCTGCCCGCCACCCCCCAGGTCATCCTCATCCACCTCCTCGAATGCCTCTCCAGCGAATCCCTCGGCCGCTATGCCGCCAAACCCAAGCTGCGCGTCCAGCGCTTCGAGAACGCGAACCTCGCCCTCGACTTCATCAAGTCGCGCGGCATCCAGATGACCAACATCGGCGCCGAGGACGTCGTCGACGGCAACCGTAAGATCATCCTCGGCCTCATCTGGACCCTCATTCTGCGCTTCACCATCAACGACATCAACGAGGAGGGCATGACCGCCAAGGAGGGCCTGCTCCTCTGGTGCCAGCGCAAGACGGCCTGCTACGACGAGGTGGACGTGCGCGACTTCACCGCCAGCTGGAACGACGGGCTCGCCTTCTGCGCCCTGCTCGATATCCACCGCCCCGACCTGATCGACTACGACGCCCTCGACAAGTCGGACCACCGCGGCAACATGCAGCTGGCCTTCGACATTGCCCACAAGGAGATCGGCATCCCCAAGCTGCTCGACGTCGAGGACGTGTGCGACGTCGCCAAGCCCGACGAGCGCAGTCTGATGACCTACATCGCCTACTGGTTCCACGCCTTCTCCCAGATGGAAAAGGTCGAAAACGCGGGGCGCCGCGTCGAGAAGTTTGTCAACAACATGCGCGGCGCCTGGGACATGCAGAGCGCCTACGAGCGCCGCATGGCCGCCCTGCTCAAGGCCATCCGCGAGCAGATGGAGAGCTGGCGCCAGGCCAAGTTCGAGGGCACCTACGCCGATGCCAAAGCACACGCCGCCAACTTTGCCGGCTACAAGCGCGGGCTGAAGCGCGAGTGGGTCGCCGAGAGGAGCGAGCTGGCCACCCTGCTGGGCAACATCAAGACCAAGCTGGGCACATACCGACTGCGGCCGTACGAGCCGCCGGCGGAGCTCGGGCAGGAGAAGCTCGACCAGGAGTGGGCAAACCTGACCAAGGCCGAGATGGCCCGTGGGCAGCTAATCAACGAGACCATCAGGGAGTATGCGTCCCCTCTAAAATATTCGAGATGTGGCAAGCCGACTGACTGTTTCCCAGCATTAAAAACGCTCTCCGCAAGTCCTTCGCCGACAAAGCCAACGACTTCGCGCTCGCGCTCAACACCATCCAGCTCGCCATCTCGGGCCTCGAAGGCGACGTCGAAGACCAGCTCCACCACGTGCGCAAGCTGGCCGACAACCTCCCGCCGCTCGACGCCTTCCTCAAGACCATCGCGGCCGTCGACGCAAAGTGCCAAGAAGCCAACATCGAAGAAAACGACTTCACCACCTACACCTACGACGAGCTCTGCTATGAGCTCTCCCTCGTGAAATCCTCCGTCCAGAAGAAACTCGCCTTCCTCGAGAACCAGATGGTTGCGCGCAGCATGACCAACTTGACGCCCATCCAGCTCGAGGAGTTCGAGTCCGTCTTCCGCCACTTTGACCGCGACGACACCAACTGCCTGTCGGAACTCGAGTTCAGCGCGGCGCTCGCCTCGCTGGGCCTCATCTTCTCCGAGGACGAGATGCACGACTACTTTGCCGACACGTCGGGCGGACGCGACGTCGTCACGTTCGAGCAGTTCATCCGCTTCATGGTGGACGTGACCGAGGACCAGAACACGGCCGAGCAGGTGTTTCAGAGCTTCCGGGAGGTGGCGGACGGGAAACCGTATGTCACCGAGATGGACCTGCGGCACTCGCTCGTGCCGGACGAGGTGATTGAGAAGCTCGTCGAGATGATGCCGTCGCATAGCGGGCCCGATATGCAGGCGGATCGGGGCCAGCCGCAGTTTGATTATATCGCGTTTATGGACAAGATGATTGCGGAGAATAATGCGCGGGAGGGGGGGAGTGGGAGGGCGAGTCCGAACAGGGTTAATGGCGTGCATTGAGGGGCAGTAAAGGGGGGTGTGCGGTGTGGTGTGCGGTGTGGTGTGCGGTGTATTCGCTTCGACATTCCATCTACTGCTTTTGGTCATACGGGTTTTTTTTCTCTCTAATCGTCGTGTTAGCATAGCGGTGCATGGTCTTTTTTTTGTGTTTTTTCTTGTCTTCTTTGTTTTGGGCAGGGCCGAACAGAAAATTATATTCGTACATAGTAAAACCATGTGCTGACATCTCCTTACTGTTGGTCTGGTCTGGCTGGGTAGCGGTGGATTGAGGCAGGCGGTGGGGGGGAGGGTTGGTTGGATGGCTGGCTGGCTAGGCAGGGAAAAAAGACGCGGTGGATGGATATCAATGTCAAGGCTGTTTTGTTAATTAGGTACCTCTTCGTTGGGTGTATTAGTTTCGAGTAATCCCTTCGAGATCATGATTGGACAGATAGAGAACCTGCCCTGGGGCTTTGAATGCGGGCGGATAATCACCTTGTCATGGACCCAGGGATGAGATCATGCGAGACCCTTGAAACCAGCGCCCTTCAATTCAGTGGATGACTGCATGAAACCAGTGTCATGCACAAATAAGCCAAGAGAGAAAGCCAGCAGCTTTGAACAGAGGAGTTTGTGTATCCAAGGCGTCGTCTATCGAGCCATGTACATGAGCACACGTCCACACGTCATACGGCCAAAGCTAGCAGCAGCAGCAGCAAAACACCACCCATCCCTTCCCTCCCTTCCCCAATAATGTAACCACCCAGCTAACCGTCCATGCACCTGCCCATGCACATGCTCCCACCCATCACCCATCCATCTGTCTATGCCCAACCTCTTACCCTCCCTCAACCACCAAAACACCAACCCCCCCAATGACCGAACCCCCAACTCCCCTTTACTACACCTACTCCTTAAAAGCGCCCATCTCCCTCAACGCCCCCGCCAGGCGTTTATACTCCTTCAACAGGTCAAACACCTCCCCCAGCTTCAGATCGGCCGCGTTCTGCAGCTCCAAGAAGCGCTTGACGGGCGGGGCGATGTGCGGGGTCTCGCGCGGGGGAAGGGAGGCGGGGAGGTCGGGGAAGGCCTTGGGTTGTGTGTGTTAGTATTTTCCGGGGGAAGTTGGGGGTTGGTGGTTGGGTATAGGGGTGGGGTTAAAGGGGGGCGAGATGAAGGGGGAGAGAAAGGGGGGGAAGAGAAAGGGGGGGAAGAGAAAGGGGGGGGGGAGAAAGCGGGAGAGAAAGGGGGGGAGGGGGAAGGGGAAGAGAAAAGGGGAGATCGATTGTGAGGGGGGAAAGGGGAGAGAAAGGAAACAAGAAAAGTGACAAAAAAAAGGCCAGAAAAAAAAAGAAAAAAATAAACCCACAGTCGCCAAATCCCCCCCTTCCTTCATCACCGGCGCAGCCGTCACACTCGACCGCCCAAACCCTCTAAACCCTCCAATCCCCGCCGACAGCCTCGCCATCGGATTCAGGGAACTCCCCAAGTTCCTCATCGAGTCCATAATCGGCGGCGTCGGTGCCACCGGCGACCCCGTCGCGACCGCCACCGTCCCACTCCCACTTACTCCCCCTACACTCTCCGATATCCTCCTCTCCTCGCCCCTCCTCGCAGTAGTAGTCCCAGCCGAACTCGCGCTCCTGGCCGAGTCGGCAGATCGGTCTCTACCCGCTGCCCTCCTCCCCCCGGTGCCGGAGATGAAACTCAGCAACGGGGGACGTTCAGTATCTTCCGGACTGGGGCTTGGACTCCTCAGCGCCAGTTCCGGCACCCCCTCCTCATCCACATGTTTAGGCGGCGGCGGCGACGGCGCGGTGCTCCCGATCAGCTTCCTCGCTTCTTCCAGCGTCTTCGGGACGACCAGTTCCCTTTCCCTGCTGGTAGCCGGCTCACGGAGCTTGCCCAGCAGGAACTTGTAGCTGTCGCCGAGGGAGGTGCCAATGGTTTTGAGGGACTGGTCGGCGGTGGTGAGCACCGCGTCGGACGCGGCGTTGAGGGCCTGGGCTGGCGTGGGGGTGTTGCGGACGAGGTCGCTTAGGCGGCGGGGGCCGCGGAGCTGGGCGTTTACCGTCGCGCGGAAGCCGGCGGGGGAGGGGGATTGGGGGGTTTGTTGAGGTTGGGGGTGTTTGGGGGAGGGAGCAGAGGGGTTGGGGCTGAGGGTGGGGGAGAAGGCCGGGGGGAAGGTGTCACCTTTCGGGGCGGGGGAGGCGGCGGCGGTTTTGAGGGGGCCCGTGGGGGTCTCGTCGGCGCGGAGGGTGGAGAGGTCGACGGTGTCGAGGAAGCTGATGGTTGCTTCGAGGGTGGTCAGGCAGTAGGCGGCTTCGCCGACGAGCTTGGGCTCCCAACGGAAGCGCTGGATGAAGTTGACGTCGCTGATGACGTTGAGGTTCTCGGGCGGGAGGGTGATGAGGGTGTAGATGAGCATGGGCATGAGCTCGTCGGCCGAGGAGGAGGGGTGGAAGTGCGACAGGGTGTCGATGATGCTCTTGTGGGCGGCCTTGAGGTGGTTGAGCTTGCCCAGGGGGTACCGAGACTGGCTCATGCGGACGAGGTCTTTCCGTGCCTGCTCCAGCCACTCCTTGACCTCGTCCTGCTTCTTGGCGGCGGCTTCCGGGTCGGCGTCGGCGTTGCCGAGCTCGACGCCCAGGTCGGCCGGGCCGATGCCGACGACGGAGAGGGCGGCGGTTTTTGAGCGGAGCTTGGCGTCCTGCGCCTCGTCCTGGGTGCTGCGGTGGCGGTAGATCTTGCTGTAGATGCCCTCGCATAACCTCCGCTCGACGGCCTCTTCCAGCATGGACTTCTTCTGCTCCAGGGCCTTCCTGGCGCGCTTGCGCTCCGCCTGCTCCTCGGGGGTGAGGAGCTGCTGGTCCGAGTCTCGCCTGAGAGGGGTGGCCTTGGGCTTCTCCTTGGAGCTGAGTCCCGAGGCCTTTGCGCGGAGCAGGCTGGCGGCCGAGGACCTGGTGGAGAGGGACGGGGAGGCATCCTCGCGGCGCTGGCGGGTGGCCAGGGTGTCGACGTGTGTTTGGATGTGCGACGAGGCGGTGGCATAGAAATTCTGGAACATGGCAGAGAGGTTGTCGATGGAGGGCGGGGTGGGGTGGACCTTGGCGGACAGGGTGTCGATGAAGCGGTCCGTCAGGCTGATGAGCTCGATGGGGAGGTCGTCGAGATCGACTGAAACCCTGGGGGGTTCGGTGGCCTCCTCGCTGATGCGGCTCACAGAAGCGTCAGGGGTTTCACTCGCGGAGGCGTGGGCGACGATGGTCCCAGATGCTGTCCGCAGGGACAGGGTTGAGGACGGGGGACCATTCTCGATGGTGCTGGCCCTCTTGGGGCGCGTCTTGGGATCAGGAGAGACAGAGCGTTCTACGCGGAACGAGCGAACGGGGCGGAGGGCTGGATCCGGGCGGCGTGCCGGGTCCGGCGAGTTGGAAGCCATGGGGTTGCCGCTCAAGGTCAGGGCCAGGCTGGACAGCATGGCGAGGGCGTGGGGCGTCAGTCAGCTGGTGGTCTGGCAGTCGTGGAGTTTGGGATTTGGAGGTTTGGAGATGTGGGACCTGAAAGATGCTGCTGGTGCTGGGCAAGGAAAAGGAGGAGGGCCTTGGAGCGGCGGCAGAGAGGACGGGATGAGGGATGAGGGGTGAGGCATGAGGGGACGAGGGGAAGCAAAGCAGGCTGGAGAGCCGCGGTTATTTTGTCCTCGTCACAATGAACGAACAACAACCGGCCGGGTCGCAGCGTGTGGTCTGGCTGGCTGGCCTTACCTGGGGGCGGCCGCAGCGCATAAAGCAGCGGTCTACACAAAAGGGGGTGTTGAAACAACGGGCCAGGGCGGGTGATCAGCAACAAGTTGGGTGTATGCCGTTCGCCTGGCTTTGTCTGTTCGTTTGTGGTGAGCGACCCAGGGGCTGGCTGTGTTGGGCCGAAGTCTCTCGAGAAATAAAATCAGATAAAAATTAAAACAAAAGTGGTTGGATTTGGGACGTGCGTTGCGCCGTGCCGTCCGCGGTCGAGATCTGAACCTACCACAACCAAGACTCGATCGATGGTCGACAAGCACCTTGGGGTCTTCGCGGCACGAAATGGAGCAGCTCCCACACGAGAGCGGGATGCTGCGGGTCGGACGCGATTCTGGATCAGGCCGCGTCGAGGTTGCAGGGTCACCCTGGCACTGATAGGTCTGACAGAAACGGCCAGGCCAAGCAAGGCCCCTGTGCAGGCCGCTTGACTCTCCCAACTGGCTGTGACGCTGTTGACGTTGCTGCTTGACCCTCCAAATTGGGCTCGCCGGATCGAATGGTTGTTGTTGTCGTTGTTGTTGTTGTTGCTTGGTCACAGGTTGCAGATTGCTCGACACAGGTTGAGGCTCAATATTAGGGATTGGCACAAAGCGCCTCAGCCTTCAAGGTGTGCAGGGCAAGGGGTAACGCAGAGGCAAGGCAAAGGCGCCAGGCCGCTGCAGGGCGCCGTCTCGATCTCAAACGGGGCCTGAATGTTTGGGCCCCGGCCGTTGCTCTCAGCCCTTCCAGAAACATCGGACCTTATTCCATCTGTCCAGGTGTGCCTCGGACTGATTCCATACCCGCTCGGGGTGGTCCCCAACATTTTGCTTGTCACTTCCCAACAACAGCCTGGCAGGGCAAGACATGGAGGGCAGCAGACAGCGGGCAGGTGTCCAGCAGACAGCGCCAATGGCAGTGACCGGAGCAGACACGCAAGGGATCCCCGCAGCCTCCACAGAGGATGCATCATGTGCCTGTTAGGGCCCCGCCTGCCGCGCGGTACCACTTACCTGCGGCCACGCTGCGACGTGACAACAGGGACAAGGGCCGGCTAACGCTTTCAGGCAGCGCCCTGCTACCCACTGATAGCAAGTAACCCGCTGACAGGCAGGCACTGGCGCCGTTGTGATTGGCTGTGGCCCTGTCGATGGGCGACTGCTTGACTGGCCAACCCGAGCCACGCCATCGTCATCTGGCCGCCATCTGCCCTCGGCCATCCACCATCCACGCGGCACCACCCCCAACCATCCTAGACACCATCTCACGGGACGCGCGGGTGTCTCTCTCCCCTTACATCGTGGCCAGCGACACGCTCCGCGACCCCGCGACTCCTTGATCACTCCACGATTCCAGCGCGCGCGCGCATGGTGTCTTCCTCCCGCATCACCACACCGTCGCCACACACCGCGCCCGCCATGTCGCCAAGGAGGAAGGGCACCGGCCCGAGGGCGAGGCGGAAGCACGCCTCTACCAGCCTGTTGCTCTCGTCCTTCCTCGCCCTCGCTGCAGCCCCTCTCGCGGCCGCCGGAAACACAGGCCCAGACGCCCAGGCCGTCCTCCCTGCCGACCTTTCGCCAATCGCGCCGCTCATACCCGAACCCCCAGCCCCCGCGGAGCACACCTTTGTGAGTCCCTCGCTGTCCCTAGGCAATCGAATGCGATCGATATTGTAGTCGGACTTGTGACTGACTCCCAGCGCCACGCCCCGCGCCCTGCAGACCCTACGACACATCTACCACCACGGAACCTACCGATACCAGCACCTCCACCGAAAACAGGATGTCGACCACGCAAACGCCAAAGTGTGGCTGCATGGCGAGGACGACATCGACCCCGAGCGCATCGGCCCGCTACAGGCGCGAAGCCGTCCGATCCAGATACAGCGCCTGGTTGACAGGCGACCGAGCGTCGTCGACCCCATGGTGGAGGCGTCGCGGAAGCTGGGATACGTTTCGGTTCTCTCGCCATCCGCGTGGACACTCGATGGCATCCCCGGGCCCGACGTGACCGACAAGGGCACCGTTTTATCTATGGCCCTCATGGCCGCCAACGCATACGTCGAGAAGCCGGGCGAGGCGGACTGGGAGGACGTGGGCGGACCCTTCAACCGGAGCGCGGACTTTGGCTGGGAGGGCGACGGGCTCCGGGGCCACGTATTTGCCGATGAGACTAACTCGACCATCGTCATTGGGCTCAAGGGGACCTCGCCCGCTGTCTTTGACGGCGACGGCACTACCACCAATGACAAGGTCAACGACAACCTCTTCTTCAGCTGCTGCTGCGCCCAGCAGGGGCCCTGGACCTGGCATCAGGTGTGCGACTGCGCCACGGGCACCTACACATGCAACAACACGTGCGTCGTTCAGGCCCTGCGCCAGGAGAACCGATACTACCAGGCCGCCCGCGAGCTCTACTCCAACGTCACGGAGCTCTACCCCAACTCGAACGTCTGGATCGCCGGCCACTCGCTCGGCGGCGCCGTCAGTTCGTTCCTCGGTCTCACGTACGGTGTGCCCGTGGTGACCTTCCAAGCCGTGCCCGAGGCCATGGCGGCCGCACGTCTGGGCCTGCCCGTGCCGCCCGGAGCCGACCCCAACGCACCGCAGAGCCGCGAGTACACGGGCGCGTCCCACTTTGGGCACACGGCGGATCCCATCTACATCGGCACGTGCAACGGGGCGACGGCGTCGTGCTCGTTTGGCGGGTACGCGCTCGAGTCGTCGTGCCACACGGGCAAGGAGTGCGTCTACGACACGGTCGGCGACAAGGGCTGGCGCGTCGGCATTGGCACCCACAAGATCCGGGCCGTGATCCGCGACGTCATCCTCAAGTACGACACGGTGCCCGAGTGCAAGTACACGCCCGAGTGCCGCGACTGCGGCAACTGGAAGATGTACGAGAGCAACGGTACCGAGACGACGACGACGACCAGCTCGAGCTCGACGACCAGCAAGACACGCACGCGCACCGAGACGTGTAAGACACCGTGAGTCTATCCGCCCTAGTATTTCTTGCTGTTTGGGGGGTAGACAATGGCTAATTATCGGTTCAGGGGCTGGTGGGGCTGCTTGGATGAGACGACTACTGCTACGGGCACGGAGACATCCAAGCTCAAAATAACCTCGACGTCGACGTCGTCCACCACGACCTGCCTCACACCGTAGGTTCCTCGTGACTTTGCATTGGCACGGTATGTTTGAGTTGCGCTAACCTCGTCCAGGGGCTGGTTTGGTTGCAATGACATCACAACTACAAAGTCGACGACGACCACCACTACGACTACCTCCACAACCACCACACCCACCACAACCAGCACGACGTGCTTGACCCCCGGCCGATGGTGGGGATGCGCCGACGAAACAACCACGGCGACAACCACAACAACGACCACGACCACATCAAAGGTGCCCAGCACCATCACGCCGCCTCCGAGCGCGCCCGCCACCACCACCAGTGAGCCGTCGGCAGCCCCGACGAGCGAGGCGCCTGAGACGCCCGACAAGGCCGAGTGCGTCGACCGGGCGTGGTACGGGCTCTGCCGCCAGTACGCAGGGGACACGCCGCCCGAGGAGGAGGCCAAGGACATGTAAGAGGAGCATTTGCGACGGATCTATTTGGGTGTGTTTATATTGTTATTCTTGGTTATGCGGCGCGTTTGGAGTTTCGCTTTTGGGGAAGCGTGCGATTACCACGACGGCTAGGATTTCGAGACTGGGAGGGGAAGGGATGGAACGGGGGTTTTGCATAAGATACATTCAGATTAGCGGCGGTCGTACATATTTAGGGAGGTGAGCCAGGGAAGCGAGGCATTCGGGACACAGAATACAGAGCATACAGCGTCCAGTCGGTAGCAATACATACATCTATGTCATCACTGATGATAACCAGGGCCATTGGACGGGCGACCCCTGAGATCGGATTCGGATTCGGATCGGGTTCGGGTTCGGATTCCCTCGAGGCCGCCCTGCATGACCCGGCCCGCGGAGGGTATATGGCTGCCGTGCTTGAGTGGCTGTTGTTACCCCATGACCCCTCCACCCCTCCACCCCCTTCCACGGCCACTCACAGGCACACCTCCAAACCTGGGCGAGCCTGAGCGAGCCCAACTTGGTGGGCAGCATGTCCATACCCCATCCAGGGTCGGCATCGTGCCCGAATGAAGGCGAGCTGCTTGCTGCTGAAACAACTCAGATCAGGCCGGCACGTGTCTCGTATTGATTCCTGCATGGCAACTAAGGTTCCAAGGTTTCTTGGCTGCCGCGTGCTCTCCTGCTTCTTGCTTGGATGCGTTACTAAGGCGCAGCCATCCCGGTCTTGCTCTTTCTTGAAGTTTCCACAGCATCATCCACATCTACCTCGAAGAGAGGACTCGGCGCTGACGCCAGTTGAGTGAGGCGCTGCTGTGACAAGCCGAGGAACGAGAAACCTTGGAAATTCCCATGGTCCGCCCCACACTCATCTTATTCCTCAACCCCGCGAAACTTGACTCGTTGCATTTTCCCCGCGAAGCCGCTGGTTTCCCTGATCTGAGCCCCAGATTTTTTTATTCCAGATCGCTGGGTTCGGGTTTTAGGTCCCAGATCGCACCCCGGATTGTGGGTTGACTCTGCGAGACGACAACGACACGCAATGGCGAGAGCTTCGCCGCCGGCGTCGCCGCCGAGTTTGGAGGCCGAGTTGACTTGTTCGGTACGAGGATTTGTCTCTTTTCTCGTCACCTTCCATGACATCCCCGCCCTCGTGCACCCAAGCGCAAGCATTTCATCTGAACTTTCACCCCCCTCCCCCCCCAAAAAATAACAAGAAGCAACGCAACACAACTGACACCATGCTTCCAGATCTGCACCGACCTCCTCTACCAACCCCTCACCCTCCTCGACTGCCTGCACACTTTCTGCGGCGCCTGCCTCAAAGAATGGTTCCGCTTCCAAGCCGCGCGGATCGAGTCCTCCCCGCTGCCCCCGCCCCCTCCCTCAGTCCCCATTTTCACCTGCCCCTCCTGTCGCGAAGCCGTCCGCGACACGCGGCACGACGCGCGCGTCGCGAGCCTGCTGGACATGTTCCTGGCGCTGAACCCGGGCAAGGGGAAGAGTGAAGAGGAGAAGAGGGAGATGGATGGACGGTATGTCAAGGGGGAGAGGGTGATGCCGCGGGTGGAGAGGGTGGAAGGGAGGAGTGAGGAGGAGAGGAGGTTGGATGAGAGGGAACGGGAGTTGTTGGAGGAGGTGCAGAGGGTTAGTTTGAGGGAGGCGACGGAGAGGGCCGCGGGGGTGGTTGGGGGTGGGGGGTCTGGGGGAAGGAGTAGGGAGGGGAGTCGGGTGCGCGGGGAGAGGAGGGGGAGGGCAAGGAGTGAGGGGTTGAGGGTTGAGGGGGGAGCTTCTGGGGAGGGGAGGAGGACGAGTAGACAGCGGAGTGAGTCGCGGCAGGTGGAGCACCAGTCCTCCCTGCGGAGTCTGATCCGCACCGAAGGGGGCGACGACGCTCCGCGGGATATTGGCCGCGAGATCGAGGAGTTTGCCCGCCAGATCCAGGAGGAGGGTTTGCTGGACGGCCTCGACCTGAATAACCTCGACCTCGAGAACAACGACGAGCTCAGCCGCCGCATCACGGACGCCTACCGCCGCCGCCACCGCGAGCGCCGCAGGGACGAGGCCGGCCGCCGCAGCAACGCCAGCGCCCGCTCCGACGTGCCGCAGCCGCCGCCCAGCCCGCGCGCCCGCGATCCTGCCTCCTCTTCCTCCTCCCGCCCGACGAGCCGGCACCCGCCGCGCTCCCGCTCCCGCGCCCCCAGCGCCAACGCCAGCGGCGACGAACGCGACCGCGACCGCGAGCGCTACCCGCCCTCGAGCTCGGCGCGCCTCGAGGTCCAGGACGCCCCGCGCCGCCGCCGCGCCTCCAGCGGCAGCCGCAGCGCGACACTTCCGGTGGCGCCCACCCAGCCCGAGACGCGGGTTAGCAGCCGCGCGCAGACGGACCTCGCTACCCGGCCGCGCGCGTCCGACTCGCATGTTGCTGCCCAGGGGCTGGCCGCGCCGGCAGACCCGCGGGGGTCGACAGCGTCCGCGCCCGCCGCCGTGTCCTCCTCTGGAGGGAGCGCAGACAGGGGGCTGCCGTTTAGTGCTCGCGCCGCGGAGGGCGGCAGGCAGCAGCAGCGCCCCGAGCAGCCACCTCCGCTGGACGTTCGCCCAGAGTCGCCCACCCTCGGGCTCAGTTCCCCGCCGATCAGCCCGGTGGTGCTGGCCTCGCCCGCTTTCTCCTCCCCACGGCGCTCCCAACAACAGGCCCAACCCCCGCCGCCGCGGTACAAAGAACCGCACCTCACCTGCGCGACCTGCTCCCGCGACCACATCGAGTACGACCTGCACTTCAACTGCGCTGTCTGCCACGGCGGCGAGTGGAACATCTGCCTCGACTGCTGGCGCCGCCGCAGGGGGTGTCTGCACTGGTTCGGCTTCGGCGCCGCCGCGTGGGCAAAATGGGAGAAGGTCAACCTCGCCTCCGGGGGCGTCGAGCCGCCGCCGCATATGCTGACCGCGAACCGGTACCTGCGGCCGCGGAAGACCGCTTCTGGGGCCAGTGGGAACCCACTGGAGCGGCTGCAGAGCGGGACCTTCTGTGCGAGGTGCGAGGCCTGGACGAATGAGTGCTATTGGAGGTGTGATGTGTGTAATGAGGGCGAGTGGGGGTTTTGTAATGGGTGTGTGAACCGCGGCGCGTGTTGCACACACCCGCTGCTGCCGCTGGCGTATCGTCCGCCGGCTCCCTCCCCACCCACCACCACCCCGTCGCACTCGCACTCCCTCTCCAACACCTCCGCACACTCTCACTCCCCCTCAACAACCACACCGCCAGGAACACTCCCCCCAGCAGCCCCAGGAACAACAACACCCCCAAGAGGAGGAGTGGTGGGAGGAATAGGCAACTTCCACCCGACGCCCCCCCACCCGCACTGCGCCGCCTGCCGCCTCCCCATCCCCCCCTCCACCCCGCACCACCACTGCCCGTCCTGCCCCTCCCCGCCCCGCCCGCACCCCGACGAAGACCCCAGCGCCCCCGACGCCGGGTACAACCTCTGCTCGGGGTGCTACACCGCTTTGTGTTCCCCGCCTTCTCACCCCTCCACTTCCCCTCCCGGAACGGCTTTCGCTTTTACACCCCCCGACGGTGCTGGTGGGGGTGGTGGGGGGATGATAGCGGCAGAGAACGGCCCGTCCGGGTGGCGGCGGTGTCCGAGGGGGCACAGGATGGTGGTGGTGGGGTATGTGGTTGTGGATGGCGGGCAAGTGAGGCGGCGGGTGGTGCTTGGGGAGGTAGTCGGGGGACGCGGCCTCAAGTTTGCCGAGTACAACGGCCCGGCTGGGTTGGTGGAGGGGGTGAGGGTTTGTTCGTGGCGGGATGGGGAGGGAAGAGAGAGGGAGAGGTTGTGGGGGGTTGATGTGAGGGTTGATACGACGGCGTTGGGGGTGGGGAAGGGGTTTGAGGCGGGGTTTCCGGGGGAGGGGGAGAGGGTGGTGGCCGGGTGGGGGTGGGTGCCGGAGGTTGGGGGAGGGGAGGATGAGTTGATGTTTCCGAAGGGGGCGGAGATTGGGGAGGTGGAGGATATGAATGGGGAGTGGTTCCATGGGTGGTATATGGGGCGGCAGGGGCTGTTTCCGGCGCCGTATGTGAGGAGGGTGGGGGGTGCGGGGATGATTTAGTTGGGTGATGGTGATGGTGGTGATTTTATACCCCGGTGTTCGGTTTAGGATACTTGGTTTCGACTTGGAAAGTTGGTTGGATTTGTAAATATCTAACACTTATACCACACGCCCTTGCCCTTGGGTTGGGCTGTTTTCTTCCCACACCCCGCCTACTCATTCTTCCACTCGGGCTTCTTCTTCTCCGCAAACGCGCGCATACCAATCTTCTGATCCTCGCTCCCAAACAAACTATGGAACACCCTCCTCTCAAACTCCACCCCATCCCGCAGCCCCAGGTCCTGGCTCTTATTCACCACCTCCTTGGCCGCCTGCACCGCGACGCGCGAGTAGCTCGCAATCACCTCGGCCGTGGCCAGCGCGCCCTCCAGCAGTGCGTCATAGTCGGCAAACACCCTCGCCGCAACCCCCCACCGCTCCGCCTCCTCCCCGCTGAACGACTTGCCCGTCAGGATCAGCTCCATCGCCTTGGCCTTGCCCACGGCCCTCGTCAGCCTCTGACTGCCCCCGGCACCGGGGATCGTCCCGAGTTTGATCTCAGGCTGCCCGAAATTCGCCGTGGGCGTGCAGTACAGCACGTCGGCCATCAGGGCCAGCTCGCACCCGCCGCCGAGGGCGTGGCCCGACACGGCGGCGATGAGCGGCTTCTTGAGCGCGGTGGTCAGGTCGGACCAGCTCTCGATGAAGGAGGTGGTGTAGGCGCCGCTGAAGGTGAGGGGCGCCATCTCCTTGATGTCGGCGCCGGCGGCGAAGGCGCGGGCCGACCCAGTCAGCACGACGGCCGAGACGGTCGGCGAGGCCTGGAACGCGCGCAGGGCCGTGTTGAGCTCGGTGATCAGGGGCGTGCAGAGGGCGTTGAGGGCTTTGGGGCGGTTGATGGTGACTTTTGGGGCGCGGGGGGGGGAGTTAGTGGGTGCGGGACTGGATTAGGGGGAAGGGGAGGCGAGTGAGGGCAACGCACCCTGGCCGACGCCCGGGCGCGGCTCCGACACCTCGATGAACTCGTAGCTACGGCGGGACGACGCCGAGAAGCTGCGGGCGGTGCCGACGATCTGCGGGAGGGCGCTCGGCTGGAAGCGGGAGACGGCTGGCCGCCCCAGGGCGCGGAGGGCATGGGTGCGGACTGCGGCGTGCATCTTGGGCGGGATTGGGGTGTGGCAGGGTGGTGGTGAGGGGAGGTGAGGGGAGGTGAGGTGAGGTGCGTGTCTCGGGGAAGGGGAATCAGGAGGGGGAAGCTGGTGTTGTAAGCTCCCCCTCCTCGAGTGAAGCCCGGCAAGGCCCACCTGCTGGTGGTTGGAGCTGCAGGTTATCCTCGGTTTAAGTCCCGGTCACGGGCTGCCGCAGCGCCAGGCTGGGACAGCATTTTCACCCATTGCAAGGCGGGATAATCTGAGAAACTGGTCTCTGGGAGCCTGGAATGACCGGGAATGGCCTCTATCTGCCAGCAAGTCCAATTGCGGCGGCGCGCTGGCCACCGTCTGATGCGCGCGGTACCAGCAGCGGACATGTGGACAGGGCCATCTGCCCGCAAGTGTGAGTCGGAGAAGGCGACGTCAGAGGAAAAGCCTGCCAAGAAATGGGATGGACGCTCGGGAACCAGGAGGCAGCTTGCGCCACAGTCTCCACTTCCAGCCCACTTCCATGCTGGCCCCGTTCATGCGCCAAGCAGGGGGGGGGTTACGGCAGGCGCGCCAAGAAAAACGTTCCCAAAAATTTCCCCCCTTTCTGTTGCCTTATGATTCTGGGCCTAAGCTGGGTCCATCAAAGCCCATTCACCACCCTCTGTACGGCATCGTCCCAGCCTATCAGCGCCCCCCATCGCCCCCCAAATCCGTGTTGCAAGGTGTTGCAAGAGGGACGCGCAACGGGGCCTGCCGCATCCGATTTCCCGGCCGACTCGATTCCTACCAGCAGCACCAAACCTCCATCTCGCATCTCGCATCTGCCATCGGCATTTGGAACACCAACCCCTTTGCTTGTCTCCAACTCGCGCCCACCCGACTGCCATCGACATCGCCTCGCCGCCACCAGGCCGATCTCACACGCACCATCTCCCAACCCGCAGAAACCCTCGCGGCGCAAACCCGACACACCTCTCTATCGATCTCCTCCCCGGCGCGGATCCCTTTTCACAATGGAGGCCCCCGACGAGCAGACGACGCCCTTCAGCTCTGTCACGGCGCAGACGAACAAGTTGGGGAGGGTGTGTTTTCCTGCTTTTCGTAATTGTGGTTGTTGTGCCTCTGTTGCGACTGCGTTGCGCCACCGCGACAGGGCTGCCTCTTGATATCCTGCTGACGATGATGGCTCGCCCGCAGCAATACCAAGCGCTCCTCGACCAGTCGACGCCCTATGTCCTCTACCGCTGGATCGGCACCGGCGTCGGCCTGCTCATCTTCTTTGCCCGCGTCTTTTTCGCTCAGGGCTGGTACATTGGTGCGTCCTGCCCTGTCCTCTCGGGCTTCCTCGACCGATCCATGCTGACAAGTAGCCCACTCCCGCAGTCGCATACGCCCTCGGCATCTACCTGCTCAACCTGTTCCTGGCCTTCCTGCAGCCCAAGTTCGACCCGTCCAATGACGCGCTCGACAACGACATGGAGGACGGCGCGCTCGGCTCGCTCCCCACCAAGCAGGACGAGGAGTTCCGCCCCTTCATCCGCCGCCTGCCCGAGTTCAAGTTCTGGCACTCGGCCACCCGCGCCGTCACCATCTCGTTCCTGTGCAGCTGGTTCGAGGTCTTCAACGTCCCCGTCTTCTGGCCCGTGCTCGTCATGTACTGGTTCATGCTGTTTATCCTGACCAGTAGGTTCCACCCCACCTCTCTTTACCTCTCTGGACCAGCTATTTGTCAGTCCTGGATGCTAATCCGCCTATCCCCCCCCACAGTGAGGAAGCAGATCCAGCACATGATCAAGTACCGCTATGTGCCCTTCTCCATCGGCAAGGCCCGCTACACCAAGAACAACGCATGAGGCAACAACCCTCTTCTTCCTTTCCCCCGCCACTCGACAGCCCTCTGAAGGGTGCGGGGAGGGCGCGGGGGACAGTTGATTCCCGAGATTGAACGGACGACGGAGTGTATACGCGGGCACAGGGCCATTTTTCGGCGCGATAGACGGGGTTTTTCGGGGGTTTTCCCAACGCGTGTATGACGATACCATGCTCTCCCTCGGGAAGAAGCTCACGACGGACGATCCTGGAAAAGCTCCACACATGTATTCATTCATTGTTTTTTAATCGTCCCGTAGCCTCGAAGCGTGCACGCCAGACTTCTTTTTTTTCTCTGGCGGGCGGGCAGGCAGGCTCGGGCGTAATGATTTGCCTTTCTCGGACGGCGGCGGACGGGTATGGAGAGGGGGAGCGGGAAGGAGGAGGGGGCGTCGGTCGGCGGCTTCATTTCCAAAGGGGACGGCGGGCTGTCTGTCGTGATATATGGGAGAAAGGGCAAGGAAGGGATAGTGTTCGATATAGCTGATGGCGGGGCCAATTGAGACGGGTGGCTGGCTGGCTGTCAGCCGTGGACTTTACATGCAGGCTTGAGGAAAACAGACAGCTGGTATCTCGGATACTTGCCGTATTCATCAGGCGTACGAGGAGGCTTGGAGTGAGAGTGAGCGGCGGGTGAGTACCCTGATGGTCGAAGGCGAACACTGCCAACCCTGAATCTGTGACGATGCTGACCGTTCTCTAGAGACGACGCCTCGATTGCAATTGTTTCTCTTTTCTCTTTATTGTCGTTATTGCTGATCTTTTTCTTGTTATTTTCTCGGGTTTCTCCCTCGTGGATTTATTTTGATCCTTTCTTACCTCGTGGCTCCTATTGTCCGTCCAGCACAATAAGGAGTCCCTTATCCAACCCCAACCCCAACCCGCATTCTCGAGCGGGTCGCGTCTTGGCCCGCGAAAAGCTTGGCGAGACCCATGCTCCACTCAACCCAATTCGCGTCTGCTTGAGCCTCGCAGCGCTTCTTCTTCCCAATTGCACCAAAACTGCAACATCCTTGCTCAGCTCAAGCTTGCTTAGCATCCCACCAGCAACAACCACAACCAAGCACACATCCAAGCACTCAACCACCCAGCCAGCCAGCGTCAGCCGACCACCCCCCGCCACCATGTCGTCGTCGCAGTCGAGAAGCGGCGGCGAGCGCATGATCCACCAGGACTACATCGCCAGGGTACGCTACTCTAATGCCCTCCCTCCGCCCCCGAACCCGCCCAAGCTGCTCGACATCCCCAACACGGGCCTCGCCAGCGGCCAGTACACCGCCCCTGCCTTTGCCTCCCGCCTCGCCCGCGAGCAGCCCCTGAACATTGAGGCCGACGCCGAGCTCGGCATGCCCCTCGACCTGGTCGGCATGCCGGGCGTGTTTGACGGCGACGAGAGCTGTGAGCCCACCACCCATCCATCCCTCCAGGATCTTGAGAGCAAAAGATCAAAGCTAACACTCTCCCAGCCATCCAGGCTCCCGCCCAGGCGCCCCCCGTCCACCCCCACGACCGCCTCCTCCTCCGCCCCCTCTCGACCCTCGGCAAGCCCAAGATCGGCGACACGGCCGTCTCGTTCCTCCGCCGCACCGAGTACATCTCGTCCGTCCAGGCCAAGCCCAAGCCTTCGGACCACGTCTTCCTCAAGTCCTCGTCCGCCAACCCCCTCAAGCGCCCCGAGAAGCGCAAGGCCTCGCCCGAGCCCGACCGCGGCACCCCGGCCTGGATCAAGCGCCGCATCGAGAAGAGCTTCGCCATCGCCGCCGCGAACCTGGCCGACCGCGCCCGGGTTAAGCACCCGTCCAAGCGCGGCCTGCGCGTCGTCGACGCCTTTCCCGTACTGCCCGACCTCGATGCCTTCCCCGACTCGGGCGCCTACGTCACCGTCAAGTTCGCCACCAACCCCGTCAACTCGAGCGACGCCTACGACACGCGCCTGCTGTCGGGCATCTTCAAGCCCATCGAGCGCACCGCCGCCGAGGAGCAGCTGTACGAGACGGCCCGTGCCGCCTGGGAGCGCGACCCGGCCTCGGCGCCCAAGCCCTCCCAGATGATGAACTACGACCTCTTCCTGCCCGCCGACGCGACCACCGGCGACCGCTTCCGCGCAAAGTTCGACCTCGACAACGCGGACCGCGTCAGCCGCGCCCTGTACACAAGCACCGACGCCGGCGGCTGCTTCCGCTTCCCGCGCGTGCGCGCCTACGAGACGGCCCAGGAGAAGGAGATGGACCACGACAACAAGTACGACGAGGAAGTCATCCTTGCGTTCCGCGACGCCGACGAGGCCCGCGCGCGCGACTCGGACAACAACCCGGACGCCGCCCCCGACAGCGCCCAAAAGGCCGTCTACTACTACCCCGTCATGCAGCGCACCACGATCCGCAGCCAGCGCACCAAGAACATTGCGCGCACCATCGGCATCGCCGACGAGGAGGAGACCCACCTCGACGAGCTGCACGTGCAGATCGACGACCCCAGTGACGAGCTCAGGACGGAACTGAGAAGGTACAAGGCGCAGCCTGTCGGGGATCTCCCCGAAGAGGAAGAGGAGGAGGAAGATGAGGATGGGGGATATAGACGCCGCGCGAGGTCGGTTAGTGAGCGCGGCGCCTCGGAGAGTCCGGCGCGTGGTGAGAACGGGGGGCGGCAGAATGGGGAGGGCGAGGAGGAGGAGGATGCTGAGGGGGATGCGGATGAGTGAGTGAGGCGAGGGGGAGGGAGGGAAAAGTTGGACAATCTTGCTGGTAAAATTGTGTTGCTTCCGTTTTTTTTTGGTGGTTTTTTTCGCCAACTCATCATGTTTTGTGTTCTTTCTTTTGGTAGTCAGCGCGGAGTTTTGACATGGCAAATTTGCGGATTGGCAGACAGGACAGGGCGAGGGCATACACATGCATGCATAAAACCGTTTTTTGCAGGGCAGATAGACCGAGACGAGGATAGCATCATGAACATAATCCCATCCCAACCCCTCCCTCTCCAACCACTCGGGTGAACAAGGCGATGGTGGACGGATGGATGGATACTCTTGATCAAGAATCCCAGAAGGATGACTGGATAATAAAAAGCCTTGAACAATAATAAATACCCCGGGCAGCTTATCCTGCCTGCCTCCCACGCTCCAAGTCTAGGTACCGTTGTTAACCGTGATACAAAAAGAGGCCCCGCCCGGCAGTACGCGTGATATCTGTACAATCATCCCGTGGCATCCCATCCAAGCTGCCTCCTGCTGCTATTGCTGTTGGAAAGCAAGCCATACAAAAACGTCGTCCGTCCGTCGTCGAACGCCAGTTCCACCGTGCAAAGTCGTCAGTCAGCGTCGCTGTGTGTGTTGCGTTGTCGTGTTAAGAACCCAGCCTCCCTCGCTCTCATATACACCGGGGTTGCTCACACAAGGTGAACTTCCCGGGAGAGGGTGAGAGGGGAGGGGAGGTGGTGATTATGTTGGTGTTGGTGGTGTGTGAGAGTGTCATGCAGGCACCTCCCTATTTGGTCGGCGCCGTCATCCATCTATTATTATCTCCTTCTCTTTCTCTCTCTTTGGGTCCGCCCGGCTCAGCCAGAATACCCAATGTTTTCCCTGTCGTCGTCAATCAAGCGCCCATATCTGTGACACGTTAGTCAGTCGTTCCGTCCGGCAGTGAGTAAGCAACAGCCTCGAGAAGGGCAGGGCTATACCCCTCGCGGGGTGAAGCACAGCCCCCTCCACAACAAACACTCCAGAGAAGAGAAAAAGCGCCACTCACTCCAACAACAACCTAAAAAACCACACCTCCAAATCCTCATTCCTCAACACCTCCCCAGCCCACTCCCTACTCCCCCTGGCCACCCTCTCCCCGTCCTTCTTCCCCTCCCCATTCCCCACAAAAAACCTCACCACCTCCACCCACTCCTCCCCCCTCAAACTCAACGGAACGAAATGCACCCACGGCCGCAGCCACTCGTGATGCCACTCCCTAAAGATCCCCCACTTGTACACCAAACTGTGGCTCTTGAGAAGCGCATAGAACCTGCCGGAAAAGGCATTCCCGTCCATGTCCAGCACGTGCTTGTACCGCAGCGCCTCCTCCTGCGGCGCGTACTCCTTGAGCGCGAAGAAGGCGCGCTGCGCGTCGCAGTCGCCCTCGTCGCACTGGCCGATGTGCGAGAAGTGCACGTCCAGCAGCGGGCGGAAGTCGCCCCGGGGCACCTCGCGGACGGTCCAGGACTGGTTGGCTTCGACCTGGGGTTGGTGTTCTTGCTTGTTGTTGGTGGAGGAGGCGTCAGGCGGGGAGGAGTTGGAGGGGGGCGGCGAGGTCGGGCGGAGGATCTTGGCCTGCCCGGGCGCGTTGAGCTTCTGCACCAGGCGCTGGCGGTGCTGTCGGCGCCAGCCGCCGTTACGGGAGAAGCCGCCGGTGGTGGAGCCGCGCCAGTAGAGGCGGTCGAGTTTCTGGGCCCAGGGGTGGTCGTTGGCCGGGTCGTAGGGGACTTTGTTGGCCCAGTACCAGGGGGAAGGGTAGAGGATGTCGGCGTAGGACGAGATCTTGGACTGGGAGAAGATGGGGAAGAGGTCGTGGACGACGCCGTAGGCGTTGGGGCGCTCGAAGAAGCCGTAGGTGGACTCGAGCGAGGGCGACAGGCAGATGTCTGACATGGCGGTCCAGTTGCGAACGAAGCCCAGCTCGCCGAGGGCGTACTTGGCGACGTCGTCGAAGCGGTCAGCCTCGTCGAGCACGCGGGCGGGCGAGTCGGGCGGGCACGACATGCGCGAGTGCGTCCAGACGGGCTGGTGGGCGAAGAAGTCGAAGCGCGTTTCGACCACCTCGTTGAAGCGGCCGGCGTAGTTGAGGTCGGCGGGTCGCGGGGAGAATTCGTTGCGGAGCTTTTTGCCGGCGGCGTTGGCGGCGGGCATGGCGACGGTGCGGGCCGTGTGCATCAGGCGGGTCATGTCGTCGTGGGGCACCACGACGCGCGGCTCGTCGTTGGCGTTGAAGGCCAGATCCATGTCCGGCAGGTACTGCAGAAAGTCCTTCATCATGGCCAGCACGGAGGGCGCCACCCACTCAAAGCCGCCAAAGATGTGGCTGGCGTTGCCGCCGCGGATCTGCACGCCCATGAGCTGGTTGCTAAAACCCAGAGCCTCGCGGGCGCGGGCGCGGATGGTGGCGGGCTTGACGGCCCAGAAGGGCGCCAGCTGGTCGTGGATGGTGTCGAACTCGTCGATCAGCTTCACGTTCCTGGCCTTCGCAAAGGCCCACCACTTGTCAAAGTGCGGCGGCGGCGGCAGGCCGTAGCGGCGGCGGTACTCGGCGACGGCAGCGCTGAGGGAGCTCGACTGGCGGGACTTGACGGCGTCAAACTCGTGCTCGGCCTCGGTCATGAGGTGCCATATTGGGTGCGAGCCGGCGGGGGCTGCGTTCGGCTTGGTGGCGGCGAACTTTTGCTGGTTGGCGAAGGCGGCGACATCCTTGGGGTCGGGCTGCTTCGGAGGGTCCTGCACGGGCACCTGCGAGGGCGAGTGCGCGGTGTCGCGGGCGGTCCTGGGGATCCAGTAGAAGCAGACGACGAGCAGGATGAAGACGCCGACCACGCCGAGCTGGCGGTTGCGCATGGCGGGAGGTGGGAGCTACGGCGGCCCGTATCGTGCGCGGTGTGTTGCTCAACTGTCGCTATGATGACCTTCCGGCGGCAACCCTTGCGAGTAGGCGGCCACACATGCGCGAGCAAGCAAGTTGCAGCTGTGCTGGGTCTGGGTGGTGGGTCTAGGTCGTTGTGCTAGTGAAGAGCCTCCCGTCGTTAGTGCCGCGCGTTGCGCCTGGCACGTCGTGGTCGTCGTTTTCGTCGTTGTCGTCGTCTCAAAATGCCAAGGGCCTGTCGAGGGCAGACGAGTCCGTCCTCAGTCGCTGAAGAAAGGCGTCGGCGGCGGCGCTCTCCCTGCTCCTGCTGCTACTGCTGTTGCCCAGTGGTCTGTCTGGTCTGCAGTTCGCATTGGACCACGCGCCACACGAACCACGAAAACGGAGCACCAGAGGAAATACAACAAAAAGAAGGAAATCGTCGGGCGGGCGGCAGACTCGCTTGGCGGTTCCAATCCTTTGCCAAGTGGTACCACCGTTGCTTGGATGTTGGTTTGATGACCTGGTCGATGGCCACTTCCCTCTTGAGCCTAGGTCATCATAGAATGCGCAGAGGACCAGACAAGTCTCCATCCCGCCTCTCCAAGGGAAAGCCATTGCTTATCGCCCGTTATCTGCGTCAGTGTTGCGCAGGGGCAGAGGGGAGCTGTCTGCGGTGGGTGGGCGGCGCTGCGACGCTGTGGGGGCCGTGACTGTGGGAGCCGTGACCATGGCAGGGATTCCCATCTCGCCCCCTTCAGGCACATGGTTCGGCATCCAATGACGCCAGGGGCATTGACTCGCCAAAAGCTCTCGCCGGTCCTGCCGAATGGGACGGGAAGGTTAGGCTGAGCGCAAATACTATTGTGTACAGCGTTCACTCGTACGAGCAATATGTGAGCCGACTCGAATCCCTTGAGCTGCCAGCAGGCAGACAACACCAGCCCAACTCCCAACTCCGCCTCAATGCTCTCCCCGTATTCATCCCCGACGTAACACCCGGAGGTTTCGGTCACACCTGTGTCGAAGAGCCGCCCACATTCTCGCCCAGTCGAGTACATACGGCAATCCATCTGTCTCACAAATATTGCCATTGCAGCGGCCCATGCGGCTCGGAGACTTCGGCTGAGGAAACAAAACGACTGGTCACATTCAGCAAGCAGCCACGAACTGCGCCAATCCTGTCCAAATCACAGGCCGTTTTTATTCACGAAGGGTATCCCTCAAACGCAGTTCAACGCCGCCGCACACATGCCGCGCTTTCGTCCTTTTGTTTTAAAAAAAATCCGTTCGTCTCTCATTCGCTTTTCGGGAGTCTAGTAGAAGAAGCCAATGATCTTGCCAGCAACGTGCTTGCGACGGGCCTCCTCGTGGTCCATGATACCGGCCGAGGTGGTGAGAATGACGTAGCCGAACTGACGGGCGGGAAGGAGCTTGACAACCCACTTCTCGAGCTCAGCGAGGCGGACGTTGAAGCGGGGGGAGATGACACCGCACTTGTTGAGGCTGGGAGGTGGTCAGCACAACCATCTTTTAAAAAACACCCCCTATTCCTCGGATCCTGCACTCACCGGCCGTTGAGCTGGACAACGATCTTGCCGCTGCGGTGGTCATCGACCTCCTCGAACTCGCCAATGTAGCCTGACAAACGATCCAGTCAGTTGTTTGTTGCGAAGGATTAAACATTGTACTTCATTGGTAGTCTCCGAGAACGTGTAAGACCCTCGCATAGGTGTTCGATATCTCGGCAACTTAAAGGGCTTCGATCGTGGGGCAGGAGAGATCGTCGCCTAGTTATCATGCCGAACGGGTGGAGGGAGTGGGCGGGTTGGTGGGCGACTGCGAGGGTCCTTCACGATACTCGGAGACCAATGTCGAGGTGCGCGGCACCCAAGGCGGACGTACCGTGGCGCTGCATGACCTGCAGGAACTTGACAATGACCTTCGACGAGGGGCGGATCATGACCTGGCGCTTGCCGGCCTTCTCGGCGTTGTTGATGCTGTTGAGGGCATCGTGCAGGACGGAGGTGCGGACCATTTTGGCGGTTGGTGGGTGGGATGGAGATTCTCAGATCTTCTAAGAGGAAATGAGGTATCTGCCAGCGTGCCGAAGCGGGTTACGTTAGCCTTCCGAGGCTCGGTGAGCGCGGAGAGTGCCCTCGTCGACGACGGATGTCTAGAGGGTTCTGCCTGCTCAGTTGCCGATGGGGAGAGCGTATCAGGCGGGCAGCCTCAGCCGGGGCCATGTCTTCGGCCGTCCCATGATTTCTCTCCCCGGCCTTCGCGAAGGGCATATTCCTGTCGACCCGTCATTTCTGGGCGGATTGTCATCACATACCTCGATGGTGCCTGCGTTGAGGAGCTGGTGATGGTTGAACGTAGACGCGGGTGGCAGGACGAAAGGGTCGAATCGAGAAAATTCGACGAACACCAAGCTGTGGTGGCCCGTGCACCCGAAAACCTGCCCTAATGCTGGGCGGGTGGTCGTGTGGGCTTGTCCCAATACAGGCTAGCGCGCCCAGCACCCCTGCGGCCACACACAATCCAGGAATTGTGGTTCCCGCCGATTGGGTGGGGCGGATGCCCGCACACATTAATCTTTCACTTTCTCGCCCAGGACGAGATCCTCTCCAACACTCGAAAAAGTGAATATCACCCATTACTCTTCGAGGATCGTATCCGACAGCTTACCCATACACAAACACGTCAAGATGGTGAGGCACCCCCTACTCCCTCCCTGAATTGCCCCTCTGGACGCAACCATCGACCGACATCGTCACCGCCGCCAGTCCGACTTGGCAACCCCTCGCCGCGCCCACGCCGAATCCCTCGAACTCAGAACACGCCCCGCTAACCATGGCTTTCCCGCGCTCTAGTCGGACGTAGAAGAGACCGTCGTTGAGGTTGTCGAGGAGGTTGAGGTGTCGGCCGATGCCAGCAAGGGACAGATGTCGGTTCTGGATGCCCTCAAGGGCGTGCTGAAGCTGTCGCTGATGCACGACGGCCTGGCCCGCGGGCTGCGCGAGGCGTCCAAGGCGCTCGACCGCAGGCAGGCGCACATGTGCGTGCTCAACGAGTCGTGCGAGGAGGAGGCCTACAAGAAGCTCGTCATCGCCCTCTGCTCGGAGCACAAGATCCCGCTCATCAAGGTTCCCGATGGCAAGCAGCTCGGCGAGTGGGCTGGTCTCTGTGAGTGGCCCCCTTCTGTGATGCCAGATACCGGTCGGGAAGAGAAGGGGCAGTTTACTGACCGGGATGTGTTGTACAGGTGTCCTCGACCGCGAGGGCAACGCCCGCAAGGTTGTCAACTGCTCTTGCGTCGTCGTCAAGGACTGGGGTGAGGAGTCGCACGAGCGCTCCATCCTCCTCAACTACTTCCAGTCTGAGGCTTAAGCGGGACCAGACGTGGGCGAAGGGTAGCGGCATTTCCCCCGGGGAAAGGAAAATGGAGGTCATGGGGATATCATAGAGGGTCTTGGCGGGGGAGGGACGGTTCTTCTCTCTCGGGTCGCGAATCCGACGACGGAGATCCTCGGATAGTACTCTGGTTCTCGCCGGCTGGCGTTAAGATGGCGGGACACACGGGAGCCCCTTCACATGCGGCTACCCTCTGCATACGGCATGGGACTGGGCAAGATGAAAATAAAAAAAGAAGCCTCACAACTGGCATTCCGGTTGTCACGCCGATTCATCCATCCATCCACCCATCCATCCACCGTCTACTTGCGCCCCTCGACCATGATGATGTGATAGCCGAACCCGGTCTTGACCCGCTCGTACTTGGGGCTGTCGACGGTGCTGGCGGCCAGCTCAAACGCCACTTTTTCAAAGTCGGGGTCCAGGTTTCCCTTGGTCTGCCACCCGAGCGAGCCGCCTGTGGGGAGCAGTGTAAGCTTGTCCATGTCTACGGCCCGTTGTCGTTTTCCTTTTCGAGGCCGTGGTACCAGGGGCCTAGGAGAGGGGGGAAGAAGGAGAGAAAGAAATAGATACATACCCTTGTTCGCCTTGTCCTCGGACATCTCGCGCGCTACGGCGTCGAACTTGTCGCCATTGCGGAGCCGCTCCATGGCTTCTTCGCTTTTGGAGAACTTTTCACACTGTTTTGGGGGGGGGG